>JARFOC010086701.1:0-14023 GCA_031763485.1 Osmoderma eremita
TTGCCGGTATTGAAACCTCCATCAGAAGTTTCAATGATTCTCAAAAATGCTTCATAAGAGAAGCCTGCAAAACTCAGGTTAAAGACAACATAAATCACTTCAAAAACTACAAAACAACTAGCGAGTTTGAAACTATCAAAAGTCTCCGATCGAAAAACTGTTTTTACTTAAAAGCAGATAAGGGCAATAAGTTAGTAATTCTGGACAAAGGCGATTATTACTTTTTTTTTCCTTCGTAGATTCTGCTGAGGATGGCAACTTAGGTGCCGAAATACGTATCCAGGAGTTCTTCACTCATCGAGGTGGTAAGGATATTTTTTTATTTCTTTTTTTACTATTTTAAGCCACCGTATCCTATTTTTGTATTTTATACCAGATAATACACCGACAACATATATGGAATGCTGGGAGATAACAAAATATCTGGAAGTTCTCTTTCAAACAGCCTTGGCCATGGAAAAAAGAACTTTACAGTCAAAGTATATGATATGTTATAGGTAATCTAAAGAAAGCATCAGGTTTTGACCTAATCACAGGAAAAGTGTTAAAAAGCTAACAGGCAAGGTTTACCAACAAAGCTTTTTAACAGCATACTCAGATTAAGACATTTACCCAATTAATTGAAAGTAACATACCCAAGATAGAAAAATCATCAAAAGAGGCAACTGCCTTCAAACCAATAAGCTTATTACCTACATTGTCGAAGGTATTTGAAAAACTCGTAATGATGGTGATTTGAATGGAGAGAATTGATAGCAAGGAACTACAAACTTATACCAGAACATTAATTTGGATTTATATCACAGAATGAAACTATCAAGCAACTATCAAGCAACACCTAGATTTTTTAACCGAATACCCAATGATCTAGAATCAAATATATATGTTGTATTCCTCGATGTAATAGAAACCTTTTACGAAAAAGAGTCCCTGGTAAAAAAGAATTTATTTGGAATAAACAATCCAACACGTCACTGGAATAGGGAATTGTGGAGAGAAGGCAAAGACTCTTGACGCTGAGATTTTCCTTAAAAAATTACAAATATAATAACAGACATTTTTCGTCTTCTCTCTTGTATAATAAATAACGTCCACGTCTGTACATATACCGCTTTAGTGCTCAAAAAGAATAGTATATAAAAGAAAGTATACAATCGTTTTTTAGGATTATAAACCAGGTTAAAAAGTGGCAATTTTACTATTAACTACTGACCTACTGTCAAAAATAAGATACTTAAACTTATTTAAGTACAACAAATTAAATCGAGACACAAAGTATGAAAGAAAATCTAAAAATACTTTTATACTATTAACAATGGAGTATAAACATATTGGCAGGTAAACACTTTTCATTGTATTTACGTAGTGTCGGTAATAAACGTAGAGTTGTAGATTTTACATAATGTTTTTACCAAAATCTGTTGCATGTCCAAGTTGGAAAAACCTTAAATTTAATAGAATAAAAATATATCTTACTTAGATCAATGCATGTCTGTGGTGTACATATCTATATTTATGTTTGTACGGAATCTGTTTTAATCATACGGAGGTGTTTGCATATAATGTTGTAGTTACCGACAGTTTACATGTAGCTACTTTCTACTTCTTATTCATATCAATAATATTAAATTCACGCCTTGTTAACATATGCTTATACATTTCTGTTTAATTGGTTACCAAGGTTGGCAATTTAAGGCTATTCGGTTGGTACTCGAAATGCTTGCCTCATTAACAAAAGTATGTACCAAAACATCTGACTCATGGTTATTGTTAGAACGTATAGCACATACGTTTATCTAGAGAAGATGCATGTGCACATACAAAGGCAAAAAGACAAATTCAGTTGCATTTTATGCTATTCCTCATTGTAAGATGCTTTGCTATATATTAAAATACAACGACAAAGGGTATAATTAACATTGTACTGATACAAAAAAGAGTAAAACACAAGCCCAGGGATAGGCGATATATCCCTAACTGATACTATAGATCGTCTCAACTTCCTCATGCAGTAAGGGATATAATAGAAACTTTTATCTCTTACTATCCTTAGTTGCTATCTTCACTTCCGATTACTATGTTGCAACTTATTTACATATGTCGGCGTCGGCGAAGTACCTATCTATCTATTAGCGTCAACTGCTGTCAATAGTCATCGTCCTAGTTTTAAATTTTCGATATTAACAGTTACCACAAGTCACCGGTAGCAGGTAACTTTGGATCCAATATTCGCTGAAGAACCGATATGTTTCACGGTGAACGCTACATGAATTGGTTCTCGGCTACTGAAATCAATATTTATAGGCGTTTATATAATATTGCGGTAAATAGTGGTGCGATAAGTAAGTCTGTTTATTGTTTACGTTTAGATTGAATACGAAGCGGCGGAAGCGGTACATTTTTCTTCGTGAGTTAAGAGAAAAACTTACCAACACAAATATCATGGAATTTCCAAACAATTTTGGTGTTGTCTTTTTAATGATAAATTATGAATAAATAAATAATTTACCTATTGCAGATCTAGAATTTATGCAAAATAAATGTACGTTCCGAAGTATAAAATAGCAATATGCATAATTCGATATGCATTTTTATTTCTTAAGCGTGTCTATGTTTCAATCTACTTTAGGGTTAGTTGTGTGTTAGTATTTTTCTTTCTGTAAATGAATTTATATCTCAGTTAGTGGTTAGTAATTGTGTGTGGTGGGGACTTTGCCTACGCTAGACGCATACCTACGCAATTTTTATGTTTTGTGGGAGTCCTGTCCCAGGGTGGGGATATTGGTGGGACAGGTTGGGTTGACTCTTGTAGGTGGTGGAAGAGCGACGTTATCTAGGAGATGGAAAAGAGGGGTACCACAAATGTATTCGATAATTGATAGGCGGGTGATCAACGATAATTGTTTAGTATTAGGGTGATTGGAAATCACGTAGCGGTGATCACCATTATTTAAAAATAACTGTTTATCCCATCCCCAGTGCAAATGGTTATTCTTTAACTACTCAATTATCTATAAATGGATGGTATAACCTGTCTTTAAAACTTTCAACTGTATAAATCACGGTTTGTTACTAAACAAGCTATAGAAACATAGAATCCCCTATAATGCTCTTCAATTGACAAAGTCATATCTAAGATCGCGTGAATGTTATCGTTTTTCTGAGAATAATATCGATACATGTTTCCTTATCAGACGATTTTGTAGGTACAAGTCGGAGTACCACCATGCAGCATTTTGGGGCCCCTTCTGATGGTATTTTACATATAAATGATTTAGATATCAATTTTGGTTTGAACTAAATCGTTAACTATCCTGATAACATAAGTATAGTACTTCAGGAAAGTTTGTATAGTGACTACAATAAACTTAAACATCTTTACTAACTATTTTTCTTGGTCTAACTCTAAGATCATGTTTGTAACTACAACTAGGTTCACCCTCAGATAGACTAAGATCGCAAGTCTCAGTCTCATCTCTTGGATTAGTCGACTCTTCAATGGTATCAGCCTCAATAGAAGATGCAGATCATATGTAACACTACCCCGTTTTTTTAAAGCAATTTTACTCATTTTGTCCATTCCGTTGCCGCGTTCGTGAAATCTCTGACCAGTACGTTTTCTCCTGCTCCAATTAACTGTTTCATTCTTGAGGCCATACACAAGTTGATCGCGAAGATTTTCCTCTAGGGAAGTGCCAAAATTGCAAGTTTTCGCCAATTTCTTGGGCTTTCCTTTTTTTCTTGTTTCTTCCGGCGAAATTTATAGCGTTCCGCTAAAATGGATGGCTCCGGTTGTAAATACTTTTTGACCACCTCGACCAATTCTTCATTCAATAGGTGACCATGTCGTCACCAACCGCTACTATCAGAATTGCACTTTTTACGTCATCTTCTGTCTTATTTGTCACAAAATATTGCTCTAATCTTGCAATGTATGTATTCCAATTTTTATTGCGTAAATCGTATTCTCCAATTTTACCGATTACCATTTGAGTTTTAAATTACTAAACACCTCGTCGCCAATGATGTTTGTCGCTGGTATATCGTTATTGAAAGACGGTCAGCCTTTCAATGCATGTATTTGCCCACAACATATGTATGTACAGTGCAAGAAATATTTACATAAGAAGAGTTCCCTAAAATATAGGTACTAACGTATATACACAGTTATTCAAATAAAAGATAATATCTAATACATTACAGTGACAATTTGCGAATTGTGATGGAATTAGTGCAAATAATGAGTTAACTGATACTTAACTGTGTAAAAACTAAAAGTGTGTTATTTAGAACCGATAAGCAATTGCACACACATAAATATATTACTTTTACCCAAGAAAACTATGAATTAGTAAATTATATAAATTGCAGATGGGACATCAGATTTTAATGGGCATATTCCATTCTCATGTCAAGAATTAATATAATAAGAAGGTGAACTGTTTGTTATCGGGTGAGTTCGTTTATTGCTAGAAAAAGAGGAAACTCTTTCTGCATCTACATGCTCAGCTTCCTTGACAATACTTCTGTACCTAACAGACATTTTCCAGTAGCTGCAAGTAACCTCTCTTTGATGTATGTCAAAGGTATTATTGGGGTATTATTTGCAGCTTTTTCTTTCATAAATTTTGATATACTGGCAATAATTTCCCTTGTCTAGTTATGAATTATTTACTCTTTAACCTGAACTTTCTTTGATGGAGATGCGATCGCTTCAGCCTTCATAACCTATGACTATTCGTAAGAGAGGTATAAAGAATATTGTTAAATACAATAAACTTACCACTCTCTATAAACGAACTATGAAAAATGTCTTGAAAAAGATAGTTATTAATTAATATAATTTGGAGAATAGTAATAAGAAATAACACAAAACAAGTTGAAAATGCGACCAATTCGCACAAATTCAGATGTAAACGTTATTTTGAATTTTGACGGCGTTGAATTCGAAGTGTAGACAGCCTTAAACACAGTATAATAGAATCGTCTTATGATTCTAGTGTCCAGAACGGATATGACGTAATATGTATTTGTTACATTGAGACTATTTTGCTACCGAATTTTCTAGTTTTATTTTTTTTTCCGGTGAATGGTCTTTCATACATCGACCGCTGCAGTTCGTAGTGCGACTACAACGGTGTACGGAATTCCGTGTTGTATATAAATTCCTTTGTAAACGCGTTTAATTCACATCGTACCATAAACCTTGGTACTTTCTGCTATTACTTAGATCGGAAACCCTGAGCGACTTCTACTTTTACATCATCAACACGCCAATTCGCAGTGTTCAACGGAAATTCTGTACTCTAATTGGATACCTTATGCAGGCACGGAGCGACCGCAAATTAGAAGGGCCTTGACATATTATTTCACACACAATTTCAGTCGCTCACGGGCACCGGCATTCGGACACAAATAATGAAACAACGGACGAGAGTAAGATAGTTTCGACTATAATATTCACGAGCAATTCGCTATTACGTTATTGTCTCGCCGCGACTAAATAATGCATTCATTTCTCCACCGCACACGCTATAGACAAACGGCTAGCGCAACGGAAGAATGCAGACGTTGTATTTTAATTACTTAAAAAGTCACTTCACTTACGCGATTACCTCCTCTCCCCCTGTATGTGTGTGTGTGTGTGTATTGCGCGCATTTGAGAACGTGCCGTAGGAAAGCCTCGTTAAAATTTCGTGTATATTACGTCGATGTGTCGCTCTCTGTCGGTGCCGTGGGGCTTCGCACGGTCGACCGCGTTAATACTCGCCGTTGATGCTTCGCTATATAACGTAACACACACATCTGGGTCAGTGGGACAGCTAATAAGGCAGCGTCGTCGGTTCTCTTGGCCAATATTATTAGTACGTATTACGAGTGAAATCACGGAACTGAATTCGCTTAAAAAATCCGAATTAGGAAACCGTTTGGAAACTATGTATGCCAAGCTACGCCACACACTGTTAGAATCGGGAAAATCGTAGGAAAACGCACGCAATTCATGTCGTCGCCTTTATATAATAAGTGGCAATAGTAGGTAGTGCAAACGCCACGCCGGAGTATGGGCAGGAAGTGGAAGTTCGTAATCTTCTTATCATTGACCAACATACATTTGAAGTACTGCACGCTCATCAATTTATGCAGCAAGAATACGCCACGTCACTCATTTCTGCTCAGTTAGGGGAGATCCAAATGTGTATTATATTGTCGGTACGGCATTTGTAAATCCAGAAGAATCAGAACCTAAACCAGGTAGACTCTTTTTGTTCCAATGGGCAGAAAGCAAACTTACGTTGGTCTCTGAAAAAGAGATCAAAGGTTCATGCTACTCACTAGCTGAATTTAATGGCAAGTTATTAGCATGTATGAATAGTACAGTGAGATTGTTCGAATGGACTGCTGAAAAAGAACTACGACTAGAATGTTCCCACTTTAACCATATTATAGCTCTTTACCCTAAAAGCAAAGGTGATTTTGTCCTAGTCGGTGATTTAATGAGAAGTATGACATTACTACAGTATAAAACAATGGAAGGTAACTTTGAAGAAATAGCTAGGGATTATAATCCCAATTGGATGACGGCTATAGAAATATCAGATGACGACGTATTTTTGGGAGCAGAAAATTCATTTAACATTATTGTATGTCAAAAAGATAGCGCAGCTACAACTGATGAAGAAAGGTCCTGCATTTGCGACCTCGGCCAGTTCCATGTAGGTGATATGATTAACGTACTTCGACACGGTTCACTGGTAATGAAAAATTTGGGTGAAACATCCACACCTACATCAGGTTGTGTTTCATTTGGAACTGTTTGTGGAGCGATAGGACTAGTTACACAAATTCCCGCTGATTTTTATGAATTCCTCTTGGATCTTCAAAATAGGCTCGCCTCAGTTATTAAATCAGTTGGTAAAATTGATCATTCACACTGGTGAGCATTTCATACAGATATAAAGATTGCGAAGCATTTATTGACGGCGATTTAATAGAAAGTTTTTTGGATTGGTCAGCTGAAAAAGTGAAGGAAGTTTCTGAAGGATTACAGATCGTTGGAGAAGGTGGGATGAAACAGGAGTGTACGATAGACGACTTAGTGAAGATGGTTGAAGATTTAACTCGCATACATTAAATGTTTCATATATGGCAATTACTTTTAATACGACTTTACGAATTGATTGGTTTCTACACATAAATTGGGCAAAATAATTACTCGCTATTTTTTTATAAAAGTCCCACATTTATTAATAAAACTTTATGTAGTCAAAATAGCAACTGTAGTGAAACAAATGTATTTGTAATACATATGAATATTGTGATTACTTTAAATAATTACTTTAAATGATTAAATTAGGTGCTACAGAAAGGGAAAAATTTTATATGAACATTGATGAGAATTATAAATAATAAAGAAACCAATCATAATAAACTTTTAAGTGTGATCGTACTCTTATATTTTTCAAAAAGTGAACCTCCAGCCTCATCAAAAATCCTAATTTTTAAGGTCTTGAATGTTGACTACGATAGAAACATAATGTGGTTACTTCTCGTTGGCCAAAAACTGCGTAACAACGTAACGTGAATGGATACCTAAACCTTTCTCTCAGTTAAAATCATCTTATTACTTTCTTATTTTAGGGTTGTAACCTGTAACACTGACGCTACAAAAGTAATCATCGTTACGGTGGTTTCTTGCCTCCATCCATATCATTGAAATGACAAATCTAAAGGCTTCTTTCGCCTCTTCTGACTGTTTTCTAAGGTCTTTAACACTTACATGCGGCGCCCAAGACTTATCCTGATCACCAACTTCAGTTTCAAACTATGAGGAGTACGCCTGTTTAGCGAACTATGTAATGCTCCTTTTTACAACCACGATTGGCCAATGTTCAACGTCTCTTTCCAATTCCAATCTGGAACTTTCGAGACAAATCGCAATCAGCCACGCGAATCAGATCACACGATCTAGAGCAGTCCCGAGAGTTGAAAAACACTACAACCTCGGGCAATATGCAACAATTTTTCTGGCTGAAATCTATTCCAGTGAGATATGTGCAAGAGAGATTTTGAACAAAAACCTTAAACACAAATCAATAAAAACGTTCAGAGTCAGTCAGGCTGTATTGAAAACATTGGAGGCGCACAGATGTCACTCTAAACTGATTTGGAGCTTCAAAACCATGCTAAATGCAATAGGCGCGTCTAACAAACTAACCCAAATCTGGATCCCGGATCACTCCCTCATCCAGGACAATGAAACAGCCGACGCCCTTGCAAAAGAGGGTGCTTCCAGAGTCCAGAACCGGCAATTGGAATATCAACTTCGATAGCCAAACAACAAATTTGTTTCTGGTTAACTACTCCAATTTTGGAGCAATTACTCTGGTTTGGTACATGGGAAAGAGTACATTTCACCCAATCATGTCAGAACTGGAGAATTACTAAGACTTGACCGTAAAAGTGTCAAAATAGTTACTTCTGTGTTTACAGATCACTGCAGACTCGGAAGATACCTCAACAGAATCGGACTATCGGAAGAAATCGAATGCCGGCTGTGTATGGAGGACGAAGAAACAGTAGAGCACGTTATGTGTAAGTCGCAGGACTGTCCCGCATCACCCATCTTTGAGAAGGAAATTACTTCATTAGCTGACCTGAAGAATTCCTCATTGAACAAGATTCTGAGCAACCCCAAGGGGCTGGACTTGTTTGATGAATTCTGGGATGGCATCCTCTCTACAATAGGACCTAGTGGCCGAAGTGGAAGGAACGATTGATCGAACCAGGCGGATGACATCGTTACATCAAGTAATGTAAAGCAAGAAGAACAGGTGACTACGAAAGGTCCATGAGTCATATGCATATCCTTGGCGAAATAACTCCGTTAAGCTGTGTTTACATTATGGCGTTGCATTCGCAAAAAAAAACATTTCTTTAAATATTGCGTGATGAAATATGAAAAAATCGAGGGTGATAAGACTTTTTTATTGTCATATTCGCATTCAGCACGCTAAAAACCACAAGGATAAAGCAAATTCATTCAAAAACTTTTCATCGTTGGCCTTTGCAATGTAAAACGAAGATTTTGTGTGTCCAAGCGAAAGCTGCATTGTTAATAGTTAGAGCTCTAGAAACGTGCTCCTGGTCTCCCCCTATAATTCCAATTTAAGTTTGAAGAAAAAAACAATTTTATGGCATTCTTGTGTATAAAAGTTTTCGGTCTGTATTTCCTTGTTGTCAAAGAATTATTACCGTTTGAAGGACGCAAGGGTACCAAGGGGTAACAAGGTAGTACATTAAAAAGTCATTAGAACAAAGTAGATATTCCGTTTTAAAATATAGTATTTTAATTTAAACGTGTCACACATAGTTAGAAATTGTCTTTATAGTGTACATATATCACAATGTATATATGTATACACACAAATATAACCGGAAACCATAGCTGGAAGGTTATACCCAGCAACAGCATTCCTGAACACGGACCGATAGCGCAAACAGATTTATTTCTTAATAATAATAATAAAGAATATTCGTCCAACAGAAAAAAAACCAATTATATGACAAAATAAGTATAAAAAAACAAAATGCATAACCTAAAACTAATACATAGATTTACAGAAGAAAAGATAAGAATAAATGTGAACTATATTACCTCGTAGCTAAATTAAAAATATTGAAAAATTAAAAAGGAAAATATATATAAATGGAAAAAGATCTAATGTCAAGATAACTCGAAGGGAGAAGAGGAGTCTGTAAACGTATTATTCAAATTAACAGCCATATGAGTGAGCTGTGCTCGCTTCAGTAAATTTGATCGCGCTGTGGAAATGCGTATGCTCTCAACAGATCTAGTGCTGAAAGTGGGACAAATAAAGTCAATCTGAGACAGCAGAAAAGGCGAATCAGTCTTATTATTAATTAACTCAAAACGAAATCTATCACTAGCGGAAGTTCTTCGATCTGAGAGAAGCCAAGTTGTGTCGACTGAGTAAATTATCGTAATTACTACAGCGATTTGGGTATGCCTGGTCAATTCTAAAAGATAAATGCTTTAGAAATCACTTTTGCACTCTTTCCAATGGAAGTTGTTGGTAAAGATAGTAAGGACACTAGACAAAAGCAGCATACTCAAGCTTAGATCTGACAAAGGCAAGAAAGAGCTTTTTTTGAAATTAACATCAGTAAAATGCTTGCAGGAACGTATTGGAAGCAGAGTTAGCAATTTTAGCAATATGATCCTCAAATAAAAGCTGTGAATCAAATAAAAACCAAGATTATGGATACTAGAATGCCTAGGGATTGAAGCATGATCAATATGATAGGGATACGATAGCGTAATATTGTGCATAGAAAACAACAGCACATTTATCAACATTGAGATAAAACATGCGATAAATCCTCGATGTCATCAAAATAATGATGACATCAAAGATTTATCGCATGAAGGTTTTCCTGAAGTAAAGCACAATCAAATATCGTAGATATTCTTGAATGAATCTTAAGATCGTCAGCGTAAGCGGCCACTTTACAATCCATCAGTAAAAATAGATCATTTATATAAATATTAAATAGTAAAGGTCCAAAATGTGAACCTTGTGGAACCCCATAGCTTGCTATAATAGAAGCTGAATTGAAACCATTATAAGCATCATAGTACATACGATTGTTTAAGTATGATTCCAGAAAATTGGTAACCTGAGGCGTAAAGCCGATATTTGAAAGTTTCACAAGTAATATTGCATGATTGATCGAATCAAAAGCTTTAATAAAATCAGTCAACCTGCTGGGGATCATCCAAAGCTTCACTGTTGAACTAAGTACATTCAAGTGAATTAGCTACGGTGGAACGGCCAGATAGGAAGCCATACTGTTGAGTAGAAAGGTGCGGCTTAATCATGGAAGAGAGTTTCTTCAAACACTTTTGTTGCATTGCGTTAGATCACTGACGATTTAAAGAATATATGAGGTTGTTGATTGATAGCACTTGTCATACAAACATAGTGAATATTTTATTCACTATACATATTAAAATTAGCGATTACAACGCCCTCATATAAATCAACTGTGAAGCGACGGGGTACTCGGAATGGCCCTAATAAAATCGTGGAATTTAACGTAATTAATAGCACACAATGAACATGCAAACAACGGTCTTATCGATTTAGCGTCCTGTTTTTGTCAATCGCCGAGGTAACACATGGCTTCAGCACGTGCAGCTTCGAGATTCGTCTATCAATCCATCTCTCTCCATCCACCGGCAGTTTTCCGTCTTTGTTTTGCACTTTCCGAATTTGTCCGCGTCATCGTCCTTGTCTACCTATTACCTCTCGCGATTAATAACAAAATTATTACACAAATTATTACATAGCTAGGCGTAAGCACCTATGTAGGCGTGTGGGTAGTGGGTCTTTGTAACCGAGATCACTGTTTCTTTACTTGCTGTGATAATCCGAACGAGTTGGTTATCCTTTTTCTATTAGCGGCTACACATATTCGATAATAAGTGGAAAGTTACCAGGATTACATATTTAAAGCTCGCTGTATTTTGAGTGACTGACTTACAGAACCGAACATAACAATCGTAGTTGGGATATTTCTGTGCGGTCCATTCACCTGTTTTAGTGATAAAATAAAAATAAATTATAACACTGCAAATTATACAAATTAATAAGTGGATAAAACATAAAGACTGGAACGAAATGGATACATTCACCTGAATGAAGCTGAAATGCCAATTGAAGGAAAATCAACAGAAATAAACAAAGAAAAGGTTAAAGCTGCTGTTACACAATTTAAAAAAAGGAAGATCGCCAGGACCAAGGACATAAACGTTTTGAAATAATGGCTAATGGTTTTACAAGAAGCATAAACAGAGCATTCGAACTTCGACTTCGTTTCTCCCACTTAAAACCCAATTGTTTTAAAATTTTTGTCTCACGAACACGTTTTTAGAGGATGAATTTATAATTGCCGTAGCATCAATTTCTTTCACAATATTCCCCATAATTTATTCGCCGAGTCCAAGCTGCTTTACAGCCATTTTCACTGATGCCGACTTTGAGTTGTCATGCTTCATCTGCGAATACAGATTGTAAGCCATTAACCTTTGGCCACTGTGGATATATTTTCCTTGAGGTTTTTTAATGGTCCCGGTAATGGGTTATCATCTCGGTCCAATACTTTTTCTTCAGCCATATTAAAACACTGAACACCATGTAATAATTGTCAGTAAACACCTTTTTGCACTTTCAATAGATAGAACATGCTTCAAATTATAAAGTACTGCAATAATCGAGCTCTGTCAAGAACTATTTTGGAGACAATATTTAAAATATAATAAAACGGAAAATATAAGCAAACAACAATTTGATAGAAAATATAGGACGAAAGCAGCGGAATCATAGTGGAATGCAACGAGTGAATTTGGCAAATGACATTACAGTAAACATAGAAAACGCAGTTATCAGTGATATTTCATTTTATCCAACATAAATCCATTGGGCGAAATCCTTTTCGTGTGCGTATATTTTCTCCTATCTTTTCTAACGCTGTTTTCGTAAAATGAATGGACTGTAAGAAGACTAATACAGACCATATGAAGAAGAAAAACAATCCGTCTAGACCATGCACTGATAATGTATTCTGCATAAAACAATTTATTGAGAAGAGGCTGTCAAGGAATAGAGTCACCCACTTGCTGTTCTTTAACCTTTAGAAAGCGTACGACAATCTACCTATATCGAAGGCGTGAGAAGTATTACAACAAACCAAAGTTAAAACAAATTGATATATTTGTATGACACAAATAGCTGGAATAGTACCCTAATGTACCATCTGCTATGAGGCGCGTGTGCCGCAGTACAGAATTTCCAGTACCAAAGCCTCCTAAACATGTGACATTGAGTGAAGATGAATCTGGTGACGAACACGGAAAAGATACAAAAGGCGGTGAAGGAAGTCTCTCCTGTTCATTAAAAGAGCCGTAGTTTTTGACAAGGGTATCTCAATGATCTTGCACGTGATATATAGTTATCTTTGAACTGCTCCTTGAAGTTGCTCCTATAACAGTCTAAGCTTTCAGCTTCTCAATTAAAATAATGGAATCTTATATAGATCGCGATACGAAAGTGAGTGTTTTTCGTCGTCATCATACTATATTTTTAGAATGCTTCTCCTATTACGCCGACATGGTTTTAGTTTTGTAACGATATCGTATCTGTTATAGCTACGACTAGAATGTAAATGAGTGGCGTCTGTGCATTGATGGAAGGAAAATTAGTCGAAAATAAATGGGAACAAATTGCCATCTGCACCGATTGCTCATGCGGTTAACCTGAAGGAGACACATGAAAAATTGAAACTGCTTTTGACACTTATCCAATATGGAAAGTACAATTGGAATATATGTGGAGACCCCAAAGTAGTTGAAATTCTGCTTGGCATGAAGCTCGGGTACACAAAGAACTGCTGTTTCTGGACGGGTGGAGCAGCAGAAACAGGAAGGACCACTATTCTGCAAAAAAATGCCTTGCTCGTAATGAACTACTGCCTGGACAGAGAAACGTGATAAATGTTCCTCTTGTTTACACGAGAAATGTGTATCTACCTCCACTCCACATAAAATTGGTACACGTCAAAGACTTCGTAAAAGTCATGGACAGAACATCGCGTAGATTCATGTATTTAGAGCAGAAATTTCCCAATATCAGCGATGCCAAAATTAAGGAAGGACCACAAATTAGATAGTTAGGGGATGACGTCCATTTCATTGAACTGTTAAGCAATGTTAAAAAAATATCATGCGTGTCTTCTAAGAGTGTCTGCAAGAACTTTTTAGCGAATCATAAGGCAGCGAACTATCGTGAAATTATATATAAACTCCTATAATAATAATACACATTTATTACCCAACAGGCTGTTGCCCAATTACAGGATAATGCATAATAATACATAATAATACATAATAATACATAACAATACATAATAATACATAATCCAAATCTAAACAATCACATCCCGA
>JARFOC010086711.1:0-14021 GCA_031763485.1 Osmoderma eremita
AAATCGGAAGTTGCTAATTACCGACCCATATCCATTTTGCCCAACTTCGCCAAAGCTTTTGAACATTTTTTGTTTCATCATCTTTACGAACGTCTTAAGTCTTTCATTTCACATTTATTCAAAAAAGATAATGAATTTCTTAGTAATAATTTTTAGGATTTAATTACTGAATTTTAAGTGTATTTATTAATAATGTAGTTTAATTAATTATTTTATATTAGCTTATTTCTTCCTTGTGTTCTTTTTTACGCGCGTAAACACTTTCTTGTGTATCCGCCTAAATAAATATTATTATTATTATTATTATTACAGGACACAAACTTAAAAAGAGCTCAGTGTACAGTAAGAAATACATAATAATGGTATCAAATGATACATTAGTAACTATAAGCATAAATAATGAGTAGTCGAGTTAAAGAAATTGATTGGTTCAGGTCATTTGCAACTCTTCTTCGGGAGAAATATCCCAAATAAAGTAAGTTAGTTTTGGTCCATTCGGAACACAACACAACAAGTCGATCCAGGACATGACAACGGTTACTTCTCGTTATCCAGACATAATGTGAGCTCCTTTTCGTCCATCTAGGACACAAAAAGTTCGTCTTCGCCAACCAGGACAAGACAACAGTTCGTTTTCGTCCGGCCGGTACAAGGGAACGAGCTCTTCTTCTTGGTCCATCTATGTCATACGCGTTAGGTCATCCATCCAAGACTCACGTATTCACTCATGGGCAAACATCTATGTTAGTATTTTTACTCACGCATCGTTCTAAATTCCTTTGTCTGTGTTCATGTTTCAGATCATGTGTGTCAATAAAGCCTTTCTCTCTTGGAGTTGTATCTGGGAGAATGCAGACTTTCAGTAGAACGCGTTTTGTGGCTAGGTGTGACAAAGTATATCTGCGACAATAATTTAAGTGCATCAATTTTGTGTCGCAGTATTTTTAATACAAATGACGCACTATACCTTTTCCTTCTTTGTTCTATTGATGCAAAACTATGTTGCTGAAAAAGATTATTACAGTCTGTGCCTCTAGTAGGGTAGGTACCATGAATTCTAAATATTTCAAGAAACGCTTTTGTATACGTTCCAGTGATAAGATGAGGTAAGTGTATCTCATCGTGGTACCAGATGGCCAGGTGAGTATCCTGATTTACTTCTTACAAGTGAATAATATAATGTTTTTAAAGTTATAGGGTTTTGTAAACTGCGACACGTACTGATCAAGAACTACCGGAGTAGACTCTGAAGCTACTTGAGGTATATCCATTATACACAACATAATTAAATCTATCTTTCAGTTACGATGATAAACGTTTCGCAAGATTGCAAGAAAGACCAAAAGAATCAAGTTTCTGTATTAAAAGTTAATGATCGATAACATCAAATGCTTTCGACAGATTTGTATAAATTACATCAACTTGTCTCCTGTTATCTAATTTTTCACTCATATATTGAGTGATATGAACCAAGTTGATTTGCGTCGATCTACCCATCATAAAAGCATGTTGGTTTTCAGAAATAAGAGACATAAGATAAGAGACATTTCTAAAAATGTGTGTGTACAAATGGTGTTCATAAAGTTTAGCAAAATTAGACAATATGTATATCCGTCTATAATTAGAAATATTCGAGATATCTCCTTTCTTGAATACAGGAGTAATTCGTCCAACCTTCTACCATGATTAAGGCATCTAGTTCTGACATATTATTGCTGTATGCTTCAATCAATTATTTCCATTGTTTTAATAATATCTAAGCGCAAATTGCAGAAATAATGTTAGCAAAAGCTTTGGTGGATATGCAAATGATATTAACAAATAAATTGTATTACGATTGTGATATCTGACACTGATGGAGTATTAACGTAACTATGACATCATAGTCGTGTTACTAATGAGAAAGTATTTTAACCACAGGTAGAAATATTTTTGCTGATCTTATATTATGTACCTCTTGGCTAGAATTTTGATTTAAAAATGATATCATTTGCCCTATTCTATAATAGTCCATTCAATAAAAGTGACGTGGTGTTTCATTCAACGTACTCCACAAATTATTACCATTTTTATCATAACACCCAGTTCCTCTCAGATAAAAACACGCCGTCATAAATAACGCTAGAATTGACATCTCCCTTATATAAAGGGCGGGGATGGATGTAATAATATAGTTTAAAGACAATTTATGCGTAATCGATAAGAAAGCCGAAAATCGCGCGGAAACGTCTCTCTATCAATTTATTAAATCACGACCGATCATAAAATGGGAAAAGTACTTTATTTAAAAGCGATAAATCACCTGTAATCTGTACAAATGCAGTTACTGTGAACTCCAATAAATTATATTTGTTCTTCAAAATGGGAATTCACCGTTCATTTTCACAAAATTACCGTAAATCAAAAATGACGCTGAGCTTCAAAATATACATCACGGAGGATCGGGCGCGAGGAGGAAGTGACGGAAGGGTGGGACGGCAGAGAGGGAAAAAAACTTGTTTAATTTATTACCTTTATATATTTCAGTTTACGTGTGTTTGTGTTGACGTAGATGTGTGCGAAGAGCACATCATTTGACGTTTCATAAATTCACATTTTAGTCTAAAACTCGGATAGCTTTTATTCGTTTATTCGTTGAGGATTTGAAAATTTGGGCATTTTAATTATATAAATAAAATATTTTAACAAATAAAAGTTATATTTCCGTAGCATCCGCGTCAAGTTTCATAGGTGCAATTCTGAATTATGTACCGTAAAATATCGCCAAATTTATTGCGATTGTCTAGTTGAAATATTGGAATCCGAAGTTAAACGTAAATAAAATGATGACACGTTATTAATTTTTTTTTGTATTAAATTTTATCATAGTATAAAATAAAAAGAAACGGTGACTTGAAATGGTGAAACTAAAAAAAATCCCTTACCATCGTAAAGAGTGAAAAACTATAGATACTGTGAACATTCCCTCAACCACCCCTTATCTTATTATTATTTGAATATCTTGTTTAAATTGAAAACCCGAAGATTTTAATTATCCTCTCAAGAAGTTGTGATGGAAGTTCTGCTTCGGCTACAAGATGGTACGAACACAATTGATATAGGATGTGCCTAGATAGGATTTTTGTTCAGCAACCGGTAAGTTTAAATCATTATTTAATAGGTAAAATTGATGAATAAAACCATGTTCCAGCTCCTCTGATTGCTTCAGTTCTTATTATCCGGCTTTGGTGCTCTTTTCTATCGCAACATTACAAAGGGGCCATCTTGTTTTCGATGTTTTTAAATACGACTCTTACATACAGTCTACACGGTGGATTTTAGGTAAGTCCTATGTTTTTCTCACGTACCCCTATTTATACCCTTTTAAACAACCGACGCTAACCCACGCTAAACGTTGTTTTTCCGATTATCAATCTCATAAAAATTAATAATTAAACTTTCCATGAGACTGTTTATTTATTGAATTTATTTTTAAGATTCAATTTATCAATTATTCCTGTTTTTATAATTTTTTCTCCATTCATTAATGCCTTTTTCTTCTTTTAAAAACCCTTAGTTCTAAATCTAAGAATTATGGTCTTATTCGACAATATAGACCCGGATAGATTGCCTCAACCATTCCAGATGACGACCAGCTACAAGCAACACAGTCTCCAGCTCCCATTCTTTCCCACATTTACAAAATTTCTATAATGAACTGTCATTTTTTTCCTATTTTAATTAAATTACAATACTTAAAATCGCTCTACATGTAATTAATTAACCTAATCCTTATCCTAATAACATTTTCTACCTTTTCTAGTTTATAAACACCTTTAATATCTTTTTAAATTGGTACATTATGTCTAAACCGAGGATTTTCGACTATGTTTCCTATTTTAGATTTTCCTAACTAAAGCTATACAGATTAACTGTTTATAGTCATTTAATAATGTTCCTAAAGATTCACTTTCACTTTTTCTATTCACATATAGTCTATTTTTGGACATTTAATCTCTTAAACATTGTCAATAATCCCTCGGTTTTTATGTTGTGTTATTCCCTTTTTATATTTATTATTAAATCTAATTCAAGTCAAACTGGAAATCCTATATTTTATGCAATCCTAGAAGTAAGTATTTTAATGATTACCGGATATTTAAATCTATTTATGTCATTTAATTGATCCCATTATACAAGGCGTATGTAAATGAATGTACGCTCCATCACTTCGGCAACATTGTAAGGAAAGATTAGATAGATTTAAAATTTCTTTATATCCTCTTTATTTCCTTATGAAAATGTTTTTATTATTTACTCTACAACTAAGTAGTTTCGAGTAGTTCTACAGTAATTTATAAAAATATTTTCATGGGGAAATAGAGGAATTTTCTAATTTCATTACAATCATTAGATGTTTATACAATACATTGATTTATTTAAACCAACAAAGTAGTAATATACGGTAAAATAACTTGCTTTAGTCAACTGAAATTAGTGGATCATTTGAGTATACAAAATATTTGTTACCGCTAAATTTGTGTAAATAATACAACCAAGCAGATACTTATTTAGTCTGAACAACCGTTTGATTTGAAAGAAATAATTACTTAATTGATTCAAATATTTAACCTAATCCGGTTTACTTTTTTAAAACAAATACTGTACGTATTTGCTTGACGAGGGCTTCTTAATGACGAAATTACAGGATCCGTTGACACGAGAAGCATATGCATTAGATCGCGCGTGGTATTTATTCCTGAGTTTTTCCTGGTGTGGTGCTCTCGAAATCGCTTATATTTTTATTGCATGATTCTTGAGCTTCTTCCGACAAAACAAAGTAATTGCCCTATTGCCTGATACCCATGAATGAGAACTCTGTGGACACTCACAGGCATTCGAAACCAACCATATTTCTGCACAAATAATTTTGTAGCATCCATTGCATATTTATCAAATCTTTTTGGATCAATATCTTTAATGCTAGCAAGTACCGACGGAATTGTATTAAATCTCTTGATTAAATGTTCATCGACATCTGTAATTTCCGATACCTTCTCTGAATTTTCAAAAAATCGTCTGGATATATCGCCAGTGTTTAATGTTCCACCACCTTGTACAACTCTGTCAACCTTTATACCTACTTCCTGTCATAACCCTTTTTTTAACATTGAAGTTGAAGTTAGCTCAAATAAATGTTCATGAGTTATGTTTTCCATTGTAGCACATACAAAATAAATAATAATAAATTTTTATGACATTATGTTACAAATTAATATATATGCTGCCATAAATAATTACTTTTTAGGATATAAATTTTGTGATACAGTAAATTCATATCAAAGATAAAGCAGAGCCGGCAGATACGACAGATGATTTTCTGTAAGTGAATACCACGAGGTTAAAGGTACCTTAAGAAATATCTCTTTTGTTAATACTTTGTAATACTTTTTTTCTTATTCTACTTGGATAAATTGCTATCGGGTGAATAAGGTAAAACTTCTCACGTATTGTCCATGAACAATATCAGACTAACAGTAAAAAATTGATAAAGGCATGAAAAGTACTTACCTTGATCTACTAAAAAACCACACACAGGCTTCACTATTATGAATACAACGTCTGCAGTACGTAACGATTACAGGACAACTCTCTGAAAAGTTTGTGTAAAGTTTCAAAGAGCAGTAATTTGATACGCCCTAATGTGTATACCGATATTTTTGTTTAGAAAATGTTAAGTGGTTCTTAAGAAATAGTTTATCTGCAATAGATTGAGATCTATATTGTGTATTTTTAGGGCAGTCGATTATTGGAATTTTGTCCAGCTACAATTGCAATTCCTCCCACTGTGCGCCGTAAGCTAGCTTGCGTTAAACCCTACTATAAGCCTTAAAACTCAATTCAACAACTTACTGACAGCAACGTGGAATACTGAGACAACAACGAGAACCTTCATAAACGGTTCCGGCATAATAAATAACGGGAGTCCACGATCGCGGAAAAATCCCCGGCTTTAGCGTAAAACATCGCGCATATTTCGGGAGGGATTCATCTAAATTTTTTATACGCCTCCGCGTAATTTAGGGCACGTTGCGCCGAACACAATTCACCGGCAAAGACATAATTTCCACTGCTTTACGATTGTGGGCCTAAACGAGAAACAATACATGAATCACTTAGGAGAACGGGCACCGGCTTATGCCGCCCCGGCCCCGTAATAGATGAGTACTTCCAGGATTAAAACGCAACATATTGAAATATTTTTATTTCGTCCTCAGCGCGCGAACGCCCGAGTCGGGGCGGAGAAGAATGAACGAGCGAGAGAGAAACTGGGGAGACGGAGTGAATCCGGGAATACAAGAGCAATATGAATATTATACAAAGCCTCATAGTTTTATATACAATGGACTCCGGGTTCCTTGTAATATATGACCCGTAATAATGGCTCGAGTTCGTTTTCCTACATGGGGCTACGCTCGGATAGGAATTAGATATCCGTCCGAGTGAAAGAAAGGATTTACCGTGTTATATCCTCGTGTTACGCTTTCCCCGGATACAATCTGTATTTATAAATAAACGCGTTCATTCTAAATATCTTAGTTTTGAACAAAATAGATAATGTTAGCGTTGACAATCAAAAGCAAAATCGTTTTCGGATATTTCATTTATAGTTTTAAAGAATAAGTATCCCTCAAAGATAATGATTAAGCACTCATAACACTATCATCATTGGCTTGCTATTGGGTAGATCGGAAAGATGTTTGCGAATTAGTGAGACCGATTCAAGGATGAATAGCGCAAGGAGAGTTAGGATTTTGCGGTTTAAAAAGTAAAGTTGGCAGTGATCATTCCTACGAAGTCGAAACATGTAGCGTATGGCCCTTTTTTCAATTTAAAAATGGTATTAAAATTGTATAAACTACAAGTGCCTCGAAAAGGAAGCGCGTAGCGAATCTGGGATTCAAAAAGGGCGAAGCAAGTCATTCGAGCAGAGGAAGGACTAAGCTCCCTGGCTATAGATCCAATTCCAAACCCCGCAAAAGACAATTTTTTGGTGAAGGAGTCGATATGGAGAGACCATCTAAGAGTGTCATCAACGATAAGACCCAGAAATTCGGCAGGTGGAACAATATTGACATTTTCGAAAATACATGCTTGCTGCAATGCACCTTTATAAGGTAGAATTACCGTTTTTCCTTTGTTATAGCAAAAGGCAGCTGGAGTTGCACCGCTTTTTGATGATGGTTAAGTCCCTAGATATAACCGATTGCAGGTCTACTCTGTTAGGGTTGCTCCGAGTGATGCTAGTGTCGTCAGCAAAGAGACATAATTGTCCGCTAATCTTCAAATTGGTGATGTCATTGATAAAAGGAAGGAAAAGTATTGGACCAATCACTGAGCCTTGAAGAACGCCAGAGTCAATTCCCATTCACGAAGAGGAAGAACTATTTGCTTTCACGATCTGTTTGCTATTGAAAAGATACGATTTGAACCATTCCAGAGGAGTACTGAGTAGATGTAATGACTGGCACGGTCAAATGCTTTAGAAAAATCCGAGAACACAGTTGCTGTTAGGTGTTTGTTATTAATATTAGTAAAAACTTCATTGAAGACCGAGAACAGAGCGTCGGCTGTACTTGAGTTGGACAAAAGCCAAACTGCGCAGGCGTGATAATTTTGAATTTATGAAGAAAATCCATTAGCTGCTCTTTTATTAATTTCTCAATAATTTCGGATAAAGCTGGGGTATGGCAACTGGACGATAATTACTAATATCATGCTTATCACCGCCTTTATGAAGAGGGATGATACTTGTTGTTTTAAGACATTGTGGAAAAACACCTTTCTAAAATGAGTCATTTATTAGAATGACTAGGGAATCGATGGCATTATCCGAAAGTCTCCGAAAAGTAGTAATGGAAAGACCATCCGTACTGCACGGTGACTTACTCCTAATCTTCCTAATTGTTTGCTGTAGCTCTAGATTGCTTATGGGCCTTAAAAAGAAGCTGGAGGAATTCAAATTGGCAGCCGGAAGGTAGGACAGCGGCTATAAGGTTGCGTAT
This sequence comes from Osmoderma eremita, assembly GCA_031763485.1. NCBI lineage: Eukaryota > Metazoa > Arthropoda > Insecta > Coleoptera > Scarabaeidae > Osmoderma > Osmoderma eremita. Next base: position 8,046 of record JARFOC010086711.1, read on the forward strand.
TTAATAAATTATTTTCCAGCTTAGAAAATAACCTCTTATCAGGCTGGCTCCTTTCTATGTAACGTTTGTGATACATTTCACTAGCTTCAATGCTATTTCGATTGCTATAATAATAACTTGGTAGCTGTACATTTTCTGAATTTGTTGAATAGAACTACCAAAAGTACTTATTTTCGATACTCATCTAACTTACTCATCTTACTTAATCAGCCTTTAATTGTTAACAACTACATGTGTTTGTTTGTCAAAGCCTACGTATGAATTAAGAGAAATAATAATTGTTTATTTCACTACAAATGAAAATCTAAAAGAGATAGCTATACCAAATGTTATATCAATGAAATCAGAAAGAAATAAGAATTTTGATGACACCATGACCAGCTATGACTTCCATTCAAAAAAATACAAGTTTCTATTATATCTCCAAAATAAAGAATGCCATAGATTTTTAAATCACATTATTAGATTCTATATAAAAAAAAAACTATACTAGAAACAGTTTTCACCTTTATCTTATCTTTAGGGGTTGTGAACATATTTGTCGTTGAAGTTTTTGGAAGTTTTCAATTTTTCTTGAATATCTCACAAACCTTGCACTAGATAACATACTCTGTTGGACACGACAGAGCTTGAATCCTACTAGCTATGTAAAATATGGACATAGTTGCCACACCGTGATACTTATATATAAACTGCTAGTATCATCGAACGGGTGTTGTATGGAGGTTGTGTGCTTGTCGAAGAAAAACGCAAGGCGTATCAATAACATGAAAAATGCGAGATATTACACAACAACTCCTACTATACCATGGTGGGGGACCAACGCAGCACGACTGCAACCGGGAGTTTGCGATTGAGACCCGCGATATGACATCGCTGCTTGATGAAATACATTACTTATGGGCGGCTTTCAAGTTTAGAAGTAGCCAGGGCTGTATGTGACATAGCATTAACTATAACTCTATTTTCTGAGCAACTCTGTCGATTTAACCGATTTTGTATGTTTAATATTAAGAAAGTTACCCATATACAGTGATAGAAAATGGGCAGCCTGTATACTACCCAATCGTTCCGATTTATTTAACGCTCGCCCAACCGCAACAATATAGTTAACCTAATCATAATATGTCTATTATCTAACAGGGCCGGTCAAATTAATTACAATAAGTAAATATTGTTACAATGTTTCATTGTAACAATATTTACTTATGTCTTTGACAAGCAAGAAGTAATATATTGTGGATTATAAACATAACGAGCGTAATTACATCGTTGTATTTGTTTACGTTAGTTATTTTAGACGATTCGGCAATCGACTATTTATCCTAAATAGGGAGACCGGACGAGGAAGGTTTGATGCTCAGCAACGTGTGTCAATCAAAATCTAATTTCCATGACTCCTCTCTGCATCAATGGCCAAGTAATATGTTATGCAAAACATATGCACACATACGTGCACTTGACGTCTGTGTATGCATCTAAGTGTCGATCGATCGCAATAAATAATTTAGCGTCTCATTTGCAATCGAATTTAACATAATAGTACAATTATAGTCGGCGGAACATTTAGATTATACTAATTTATGTTCAACAAATATGATCCGGCGTAGCCGGCGGAATCGGTACTCGGAAGCCCACGATATAATTACCTCGTAAAACATTTGCTACGATCATCCGATAAACCGGACTCCGGACTATGATTTCATATCTAAAATACTAAAGTACCATATAATTATTGAATTGTCATCAATAAACTGTTTAAAACCGCCGCGCGTGTTGTGCCGTTATCTAAACCCGCGTATAAATATTGCCAGTTTACCAGAAACTTTGCCAGGGAAATGCCCCGTGCTTTGTGTTGCCCCGTAAATTGAGCGGTGGTGCATGTGGCGTGTTAGGGGTTACTAGCAGTCGGACAAAGCTACCGAATTTACCTTCATCGTCTGGATGCAGTACACAAATATTCTATGAAGAAAATTCAGATTTGATTCAACTTTTCCCAAATAAATTGAGCTTAGAAAAATATGTAGAATAGAAACATTTAGTTGTCGTCAATATCGAGTGTTTCTACATTTTCTCAATTTATGTGTTCCGTCTGGACATATATCCATAACCATAATATGTAAGCTGAAACCGCGGAACTTTAAAACTAAAGCAAAAATACTCTTACCATCTTAATGAGCGAAGCACTCTAGGAACGAATTTCGGCAACTAAGTTGGCATCCTCAGTACCCTTGAAGATATGCACCGCACTAAATTACCAGTTAAACAACACTTAGTTTTATTATTTTCCTGATGAGTTTTCCTATGATTTCATCAATAAATCAAAGACAGCTTTTCTTTTTAAAAAATTTAGATGGTATAAATTCAAATGCATTAAGGCTGTTATTATTTTCCAATATAGACGGCCGGACTTAAGGCTCCTTTAACTATATCACATTTTCTTAAAGTTATATACCACAAGAACAAAGCTTGATACATAAAGTCAATCGCACACTAAATTAATTCATGTAAAATCAAACACATGTAAAATCAAGGGTAAATCAAACGCGTCTATTCTCGCTTAAACTCTATATTCAACTGCCTACGTAAAGATCACCAAACATGTATGACTCATTGTCTTTCTTTTATGATATGCAGGTAGGATTTGGGTTTCAACCGATCTTTTGCTTAATGTGTATTATTTGAAGATGATATACTGAGCGGGCATACTTCATAATAATTTTAGCAATAATAAAATTAACAATATTAACAATAATATTCTAAACTAAGAATTAACACATATCTGTTCTTGGTTAAATCCTATACAGGCTGTTTACAGTCTTGTGATTTTATTTTCAAGAGGTGATTAAACATCTTAAAGTAAGGTTATTAACGTAAAAATATCTTAACAAAGTTGCATAATAAAACAGATATTAATGTTTAAAAAAATTGTAGTATTTATTTTTTAATTTTGAAGTAGTGATTAAGCATATTGATTTAAACATTTTTGTAAATGTTTTTCATGGAATCCACTTCACACTAGTTCAAAATTATCGCTGTGTTGTTGGAACCAAAGTCTCGCTCGACGTATCGATGAACTGGCATAATTTATTAGGCCTTGGTATTGCCGTGGAATTGTCCCCTCGGCTGCCTCAATGTGGTTACGAAGATCATCTAAATCAACTATGTCGTTGGTGTATACCATGGTCTTCATAACGCCCCATAAGTAGGAATCAAGGGGGTTAAGGTCGGGTGACCGAAGAGGCCATGGCATAGGACCACCTAGACCTATCCACTTATTTTCAAACACATTATCAAAATTGGATGAGAAGCAACGGAGTACTTGCAATTTAGAAACTGGTACTGTAACGCTGATAAGTCCAATGTATTATATCAAGGATTCAGCAAAGGGTAGAAAAAGCTGACATTGAATCAATTTATTTCTTTATTAGCCAAATATTTTCGACACTAATCATGTCTTCATCAGGGCTTGACTAAAATAAAAGAACAATACAATACAATAGTAATCAATCATTGAAATTAATTAAAAGAAATAAGAAGCACTTACAATATTTAATTATAAAATCCTTACGTTTAATGTCGTGGAACATATTAAGTGTATCTACGTAAGTTCGAAGGGGAATAATATAAAATTGTTTTAAATACATGTCAAAATTTTACTAAAAAGATCATGGAATCGTACAATAGCAAAAAGCACACGGAGAAATATCTTTAAGCGAAATAGATATGTAAATGTTTAAAAACACGTATACAGTGTCATTCAAAAATGAACGGAACGTTAACAATATAGTGTAAAAGTTAATAACCAAATAAGTCAGATTAAATGTCACTTAATCCTTAATCTCTCTTAAAATTAGTGGAATTCGGATAACTGTTCTGAACTGAATCTCCATAAATAGACGCTTGCGTGGTTCATCACGCAAGCGTCTATTTATGGAGATGTGGTTCATCAACAGTAATCCGAATTCCACTAATTTTAATACATATTAAAGATGCATACACGATTTGGGTAGTTGCTTTTGCGCCTGCTTTTTCTTATTCAGAAGGTTTTATTGCTTTTGTTTCTTATTTTTATAGCGCAGGTACACGATTAATAATAAAAGTATATGTAGTTGAATTCGAACGATCGCATCGGATAGTTGTCTCGTGTCGGGAACAGTGATTGTGGATTTCCGTTTTATTGTTTCTCTTATACCAATTTCCTTTTCCCAGTGCTGGATGAAGCGAGACGATTGGGTAAGTCTTGTTTACCTTTCATTTTACCGTAAACCGATGCGTTATATAATTGGCCAACACCAAAAATACGTATCCTGAAAGCTATTAGAGGAAAAATACTCGAGCATTAGAAGACTAAGGTGTAGAAACAAGATTTATAAAATTGGATCTATCAATTGCATACATTACATTTTAACTTAATAAATCAATATAGCAACATCAATTTCTACTTTCTTACTGATGAATGTAATTACCTTCATCGTTAATTATGTCGATTTGGAAGAAGGTATTCGGCCTGCATTTCCATGTAAAAGCTTTTCCTTCTATATTTTTTTATTAACGTAGGCTATAACGTTAAAGCCTTAACAAGGATATATGTTTATTTAAGGACACCAGTGGCCTAAAATGACCTTCTTACCTGTTATTATCTTCTTCAATTAAATAAAATGGTATACATACCTACCGGTCACGCATTACTGAGGCAAAGCTCGATATACCCGTTATATAAGCATATAAGCTATCAAAAAAAGTTATTCACGAAAATTGTGGACAGTCTTGAAACTAATATTTTTGAAATTATTCATATACGGGTTGTTTCATATTACGATGGTGAACCAAACAGATGTTTCCTTAAATGGGACACCTGCATATTCCAACTGCTTAGAGCAAATAATTTTTTTAAACTAAATTTATAATAAATAATAAGTTTAGGAAGTATTTGAATTTTACTATAAATTCGAAATACACTTTTAGGATTTTGTTCTTTCTATACAGCATTTGTTGTCTAAACACTGTATGTGTTGTTCGTAGATAAAAATATCCCGAATCATAATACAAATAAAGTATTTCTCAGTGATGGAACAAAAATCTGCACGCTGGATGTCTAAGCATATATTGCAATGATGATTTTACAACAACTTGTCGTTCCATTGTTATTGATTGTAAAGGTTTGTAAGCCAGGAAGCGTTCGCTATTATCGAACCACATTGGACGTTGATCATCTGGGTTAATTGTATAGGCGAAAGAGTGCCACCTATACGATTCGCGTTTGAAATTTAACATTGAAGATTTCTTTAATATCCCGTGGCTCTACCGGTAAAGACGGTATCTGTTTGGTAGGGGAGGAGGATATTAGATATAAGTCCAGCCAGCGACAAGAAATGGGCATAAAAAATGTTACTGAATCAAAAAATACTTTATTGTTTTTGTAACTTGTAAATTGACACAAACTATTATACATCAGACTACACTACACTGCTAGGGTTTTCGAACTAGTTTCGCATCACATCTCGAATCTATTATACCAAGATCGACACGTCAGTGGAATTCGTCGACTCCCAGTTGAGACCATAGAATCTCGAGGGCGCTCAAGTTGGCCATACACCGTATAGTGAATGTACCATTCCACAATGCAATTAAATCGCAGTATAGTACAGTAATAAAGGATTGCCGTGGTGACGATGACAGGAATTTTGGATGGTTGCGAGAGTAACGGGGAAAAAATAAAAATAATAATAAACGGATTTGAAAGATTGAGATTTTTTAAAAATTACAAAAGTCAGATTAAGTTAAGTTCGTGAGCAGAGAAGAGAAATAGTAAGAAGAGAGTGTGCCAAGAAGGAGCGAGGTGAAAGAAGTATTGGAAAGAAAAAAAGGAGGGACGAGGTCGCAGACAAGATAGAAACGGGTGGAACACAAATACACACACACACACAAGTTAATTATTATAAGGTATTTGATATTATTTCATTCGTTAAATTA
>JARFOC010086721.1:0-14021 GCA_031763485.1 Osmoderma eremita
TATTCCCGAAACACGTGTCGTCCCGAATTAATTAATACTTGTGCGGGAGGAGTAATCCGAACAGTGTGTTTATTCTTCTATGCTCCAGAATGTTTTGGAGAGTAAATATTTTTTTCCCAGCTGGGAGGAAAGCTGTACTTTTCTGCCCTAGGGCGGATGTCCGTCTTGCTTATACTGATCATGTATCAGAAATTGTTTATTCTACAACAAGAGATGTGGGCTTTGTCTTACATATATACGAAAGTTACTTCTTAAATATTTCTGGTAAAAACAAACAATACCTACCCGCACCAAGGATTCCTTTTGAAATCAAGACCTAGCAATGCTTACCTTATCTTTTTATACAAACTTCTTCAGAATGTACCTCCCCCTTCCTGATTATTGTTTCTAATAATTAGAAAAATAATCAATTTTATTATGGAAAAAATAATGAAAAATTAAAGAAAGAATATGAAAAAAATCAAAATAAAATGCAGCAAAAACATAAGGGAGTAAACAAAAGCAAACAACTTCGTTGTAACTTAATTAAGTAAGTGTTCAAAATGTCCTCCATTAGTACGTATACAACGTAACTGTGAGTTCTGATACTTCTTATTGCCGCCATAATACTAATCTTTAAATACTCGATGTTGTTAGGTTTATTCGTGTATACTTTATTTTTTTACGACACCCCATAACAAAAAGCCTAGAGGTGTAATGTCTGGAGGTCTTGCTAGCTAGAGAATTGTACTTACATTGCCAGTCCAGTTAGAAAAACGCTCCGAAAGATAATTACACACAGCTCGGCAATTATGACCACGTGCACCAGCGTGCTGCAAGTATTTTAAATTTTACTTCAAATTTAGTAGTATTTCATCTTCAATGCATTGCGTAAAAAGTGTAAATATGGTTCACCATTTAAGCTGTTTTCATACAAATATGGCCCCAATATTTTGATACAAAAATGCCGCACCACGCATTTTGGGGAGAGCACATGTTGACCCCTCCTTTCGGTAGTAAGGTGAGGACTCTTTTGAGTCCAATAAATATTGTTGTTTAGATTAAATATGTCATTATTTGTAAATTTCGTTTCATCCGTAATAAAATTGCACTAAACTGCAAATTACTATATGTGCCTCTCTCAAGAACCATCTAGTAAATAATCTTCTTTCATGGTCTTGAGCATAAATGTCTGACTAATGCTGCATTTAAATGGCTTGTATTTATTTCGCTTAAGAATTAGGCGAGCTTTTTCTGTTGAAACGGCGCATTCGCTTGAAATCTCGCGTGTGGATCGTTCTGGTTTGTAATTTACATACGCTAAAACCCTCGGCTTCCGGTTTAAATTTCTTCTCTGCAGTACATGGTTTACTAAAGCCTCCGTATTTAATTAAATTATTTTCCAGCTTAGGAAATAACCTCTTATCAGCCTGCCTCCTTTCCGTGTAGCGTTGGTTTCACTAGCTTATAATTATTTTTTTGATAGCTATACATTTTCTGAATTTATTGAATAGAACTACCAAAAGGACTTGTTTGATACTCATCTAACTTACTCAGTCTTTGACAACTACATGTGTTTGTTTGTCGTGTTTGTTAATCAAACCCTACTTGTGAATTAATAGAAATAATAATTGTTTATTTCACTACAAAACAAAATCTAAAAGAGATAGCTATACGAAATGTTATATCAATGAAATCAGAAAAAAAATAAGCATTTTAATGACACCATGGCCAAATGACTTCCATCCAAAATAAAGAATGCCATGGATTTTTAAATGACATTATTAGATTCTACATAAAAAACTGTACTGGAGATAGTTCTCACGTTTATTTTATCTCAAGGGGTTATGTACATATTTGACGTTGAAGTTTTTGGAAGTTTTCAATTTTTCTTGAATATCTCACAAACTTTGCACTGTATAATAAATGTGACCTAGCATCAACTATAACTTTATTTCCTGAGCAACTTTATCCGTTTAACCGATTTTGTATCTTTAATATTAAGAAAGTTACACATATACGGAGATAGAAAATGGACAGCCTGTATATAAATATGTTCAGTGACCTGCAAAATCTTTATGAAACTTGTTCGCGCCCCACATTTTAAATTATATAAATTAAAAAGTAAATACAGTGTTCATTTTGGATATTGTTTATTTTAGCGAGTACTGAATGTAAATACCTAACCCAACATCAACTAGGCGTATTCCGATGTTATTTCATTGATATTATTAGTCAAATAACATCAGAATTTTCGTTAATATCATGAGACCGCCCCGAGCAGTACCTCTCGTCCTAAAATAACAAGACTTCTACGAAACCAATTACCGCCTCCCTACATTCAAGCTACTAATTAATATCTTCCAACACAGTTTACGTCATTTTACTCCATCACCTTCTATTAGCATTAGGAAATATTTTCCGGGTTTTAAAGCGCCTCCTTGACAATCGACAAGGAGGAGTACAAAGGAATCCAACCCTTCACGAACTTTTGGTCGATTTTACTACATTTGCCTCGCATATTTAGGATTTTCCAATGTCGATTTGGGTACTACACACTCGTCCGTAAACGATTGAAGTTGTTTGCTTTTATTGACGCGACGAAGACCATGTTTGAAAACAAAAATGTACGCTATTGTGTGTGTAATATATGTAAAAATTAAGTAGTTGTACTCCCTAGAACTGGCCCCATCTTCCCGAAAAGTTTTAGGTGCAGTGATTTTGTTGTGATATTCCTACGGAATTAAATGAAATTAATTTTATTTCATCAATATAAATAGGAGTTTTAGTAACTGTAAACCGTTGAGTAACTAAACTATTTTTCTCGTCCCGTTAAGCGGGCAAGGTCTTCATTCCAATTTATATCGCCCACCAGCCGAAATAAATTAGTTGCCTGTAAACAACAACATTACGCTGTCCTTGAGCGATATTCCGTTATATTTTTTCTTCTTTTATTCGCTTAAACCGTGAACCGGTCACAGCATTAAATAGAAATGAACACTAAGGACTCGTTGGCCGATTATATTTATTATTATAGGAGTAAAGCGGATAACACCCGATTCCTATCGAGGCGGCTGTGAACGTGTAACCTTGACGCAATCAAAATATAGTACGCAGTCTATTATAGTAACCATATATATAGTAAGGCTCTTGCAATAATGTTAACAGTACAATATCCATCAATGAACGTGTTTAGGTAATGTGTATTAACGATTGGCGACATCTGTGGCACAAATTCGGTACTAATCTTTAGAGAAAGGCGCGCGTACCGATTTCGGAACCCGCCTTTAGTAGATGATCGCGAAGATTAGAGAGAATAAAAATAGGAAGCGTACATAAGAAATACTATAAGAATAATCACCTCCCAATATTTGATAATGCAACATCTGAGATTAATAGATGGCGCTTTAAAATCCAATTAAAGTGAAGACTGTTGGAGAATTTTCACAATTGCTTAATTGTTTAAATTGATGATAAACAACTGACTCTTCTCGCTTTCGACACCCACAGCTTGTAAAGCTGTGTAACTTGTTTGGCGACGTTTACTTTGAATATTTTACATAAAAGCACTAATACACAGTATCGGGAAATCCACACCGCACAAATTAATTTAATAAAATTCCGTACATGTGTTTCAAGAGCACGTCGGCTCCCATTATCAACCAATTCCCGATTATAATGGGGATAATGAGGAAAATGGGAGCCGACGTGCTCTTGAAACATATGTACCGAATTTTATTAAATTAATTTGTGCGGTGTGGATTTCCCGGTACTGTGTATTATTAATAACATAAATGTTTATATAATAAAAATAAAGTTGGGCCTATGAACTGAGCTTTGGCATTAGGGTTTAATGCAAGGTATCTTACAAGGCCTCGATACATTGGAGTGACGTCGTGCTGTCTCGATCGAGGCCTCGGGAAGATAATGCATCGACCCCTGTATCCATACACTTAAATGTACACAGATGTGCGTGACGTTTTGTCGAATGCATGGCGTTTGAACTTCCTATGTTTTGTTATTTTTCTACATTTTAAAATTAATATAGATCTTTACCTACCCCTCTTGGTGTTTTTAATTATAAAATAAAATTAGTTAAGTAAATAAATAAGTTTTATTCGAGAAAATAATGAGAAACTTTATTTTAGAATTTATGATTTGAATGGCAAAAGTTTAAAATATGCTAAATTAGTTATTAAAAGAGTACTAACAATAATTTGGCAAGTAATGTTTTTATTTGTGCAGATGCTATGTGTTGACAAAAGCATAAAAAAGCACACCTAATTATGCCCTCATATATTACAATAAAGATTTAAAAGAATTTATGTTAGTTAAATTAATTACAACTCAGGGTTTTAATAAAAGAAGTCACAGTAAACTTACCTTCTCACAGTGATCGGTATTTTACTAATAATTTATTGAACATAATCTCCAATTTCTACAGAAAAAAATATATTCCATACATTCTGAACATACAGTACTTTTACACACTATTTTATATAACCAGCAATAAAAACGAAGTAAACAGTGCCTTTTTTTCACCTTGAACAAATGTCTCAAAGTTTTTGCCATTAAAAAATTATCCCTCCTAGGGAAAATCCACGGCAATAGGATTGACGAGGTGGTGAGCACGATACTAGCTGCATTAGATCATGAAGAATACGTTCGATTGACAAGCTGCGATCTAAGTCGAGCTTTTGATGGCGGAATCACTAAGTCCTTCTGGACAAACTACATTATTATGGTATCCATGGGAACTCACAATTTATTATCATCGTATCTAACAAATAGAAAGCAATACGTGGAAATCGACTAAAATAAATTCCCCATGATGGAGTTAGGGTGTCGCGTCCCGCAAGGGTCAATAATAGGCCCTTTCTTACTCATTATATATGTTAATGATTTAGTAGTTAACGTATCAGCATATATGTTTATATGCAGATGATACTTCTCTGATAAGAAAATATCTACCAAGGAAAATTTATGGCATAAGACAGATGCAATGTTATGTGTAGCTAATAGCTGGTTTGCTTCAAATAAGCTGAAACTCAATATGGATAAAACGCAACACCTAGACTTTACCCTTAGCAAGAGAGAAGTGTCTAACGAAATGAATCTTCTAGGAGTGCATATAGACAGCAAGCTAACATGGTCCATGCATATAGGTCAATTGGCAAAGAAACTAACTGGCGCAATTTACAGTTTATTTCGAATAATAAAAACCGCTATTTACCAACAAAAATAGCACACCTTGCTAATTTCCACAGTGTGGCGACTTATGGCATTCAACTTTGGGCTATGTCTTCGGAGGCTGAGCGCATATTTCTCTTACAAAAGCGCGCTGTGAGAATTGTGTGCGATTCGAAGAGAACTGATTCATGCAAAGATGACTTTATAAACATCCAAATACTAACCTTGCCTGGGGCTTATATTCTCACTATCGCGAATTATGCCCACAAAAACCGAACTCGTTTTACCCGTAACTGTTGATATCCATGATCATAATACCAGAAGTAATACGGATTTACGAGTTCCATATCACAGAACGCAAACAACACAGAAGTATGGTGACTTCTCGGATACAAAAATTTACAATAAATCACTCCGAAGTATGAAGTGCCTTCCAAAAAGTCAGTTCGCTCTCAGACTGAAAAGACACTTGCTGAATAACGCTTTCTACACGATTGGTGAATTCCTAAACTGTACCATAATTTAGCATATGTTTATATACTCTGTCTTTGTGTTATACTTTCTATATAATCTTATATTTATGTATATCTTTTTTAAATATTTTATTTTGTGTTCTATACGATTTATACAAATGTACTAAACGTTGACGTTTCATGTAATATTACATTACACTGAATAAATACATATCTTCTATCTATCTATCTACCTACGGTGTACGGTCGACCACGCTATCTCGGGAATCCTGAGCCAACTCGCCTCACTACAACTGATCGCATTGTATCGGGAAAGGCTCTAGCTGCGTATCTTGTCCGTTAAACCCTACTTGGCATATCTACATGCAGTGGTTTTGATTTTACGCTATGATTTATTGCACCATGTCACACTTATAACTTGTTATATTAAAATTTACAAGTTATGCAAATATAAATGTAAAACAAATAATTTTAATCAATAAAATATCTAATTAATGCTACTTTATTTACTATAATTCAATTTCTTAGTAATATTGCCCTATATTCGAAGGAGAGACGATACAATTTTAAATTAGATGTGTAAGCTTCATTATTATTTTAAATACGTCAAAAAAATCCCTATTATTTTACGTACTAGCCACTAAATCAATCCTCCACCCAAAACCCCACCGAAAACCCTCACAGATTCCGTTCTATTTTCTTAGCGACTAATGTCACGCGTTCTTTGTTATTATTCCTTCTTCCGCCAGAAATAGCCGGCCGAGACGAAACACCGCCACCTCATAAAACATTCTCCGCGATCCTTTCCCTCATATACGTGTAAAAACGGGGCCTCTGGAACCCGAGAAGGGGAGAGAATCTTCGGTTCGGCGTTTCGAGTATCTGGATCTGGAGATGCGTCCGTTGTTCGCCCCGCGCGCGTCTCTCTTTCGTGCCGTATAGATCCCTAGGCTGGCGTGTGTTTTTTTTCCCGGCAGTAATAAAACTATTACATTAGTTTTTTTTCTGCTATACTAGTCTGTGCTTGGGGTCAGCGAGTACGGCGCGCGTCCCCTGACGGAGTGACCGTGATACATCAAGTAATATCAGTTGTCGAGTGGATGCCACCCGTGGGTCCACCGAGCTCATACATTTCAATCTGGACTGTCAACGAGATATGTTTCCCGGTATTATGTTGTACGATGCATCGATAGTGTGTCACCTAAAAGAATAATGATAAAAAAATCAAATACAATGCAGACTTTACCAAGATTTCTGAATTATTACAGCAAATTTGGAGGTAGTATTTAATCAAACAGGAGGTGACCATATTTGGTTAAAATATAGTTTTTCTTAATTCATCCATGCATATCCTAATATTTATACCAACTTTGGAAATTTGGAACAGCCCATAAAAGTAACCTGCATTTGATAAATTTGTGTTTTCTTTGCATTTTTACGCTTAGCATCTAAAACATCAGAAAAACATGACAGGTGACAGCTGTCAAATTATTATGCGTGTTTGCATGACGGATTTCACCAGAAATAGTTTTGGGATGGGCTGTGTTGATACGAGAAATTCATCAGTTTTGCTTCAGCTAAATCAAATAGTTTTGAAACGGTTTGGTTGAAATGCTATATAAGTTATAAGTACGGCTAACCAAAACCAATGATATTATTTTGTTATAGACCCCCACAATTTTCATCAATGTTTATAATGTTTATAAACTCTACTGTATTCTTTTTGTGGCGTTATAGAGTTGGCATTGCGAGTGTTTCGGCAGTATTGCAGGCTTCGAAGAATTGCAAGGGGTTTAGTAAGTAATAATATGTTTGCCCATGGTGTCAAGATCTTCACAAGTATCTCCTCCTTTGGCTGACTACCTCAAACCACAGGGTAAGCTGGTATCTATGCGCAATTGGTGTATACTAATTTAAATGTTGCCAAAATGTAAAGTTCTTACATTTACTAGAAAAAAGAGTCCACTTTTGTACCATTATTCGATTGGTCCAGATATGCTCAGGCGTTGCGATAAAGCTAAAGATCTTGGTGTGGTGTTTGATCCTCAGCTCTCATTTTCCAACCATATTGCGCATACGGTTTCTTCTGCGATGAGAAATACCAGATCATTTCGAAATATTTATTCCTTAAAGACGCTATTCTTCTCTCTGGTGCGGTCTAAGCTGAAATACGGTGCAATAATATGATGCCCCTACTATGATGGGCACATTAGAACAATTGAAAATGTGCAACGGCATTTTTTAAAGTACTTATGGCTAAAGGAGTTTGGTGTATACCCTCTGCCAGAGGGTTTCCTCGGGGTATGTTGTTGGATACCTTCAACGTTACGTCACTCTAATTAAGGCGTACCAACTGTTTTCCCGGCCTTTTTGCGTAAATTACTGCATAATAACATTGACTCATCGTTTCTGTTGGATGATCTAGAGTTTCTCGTTTCGCGTCAGACGTCACGTAGTATGTCAACTCTTTATACAAAATCTGCTCGCACAAACCTTATCATTAAAGCACCCATTACTCTGATGTATTCAGCTTACAATCGTATTAGTTCTGTTCGGGATATCTTTAGCTGTACCATAAAAGTTTGCTGAAGGCGAACCTTGACGCTAGATATACTATCTGAAGTATATTTGTTACACAATTGTTTTTAATAGGTTTTTCTTTGGTTGTATATTTATATAGTACTGGGTACCGATGTTTCTTTTTAAAATTATATTAGAATTAATTAAGATTATACTTCTTTTAATTTATTGTTTACGTTGTATTGTAATATTACTGTTGGGCAATAAACATTAAACAATAAATGTAAATAAACACTTATTCTTTTAAGCAAAATTTTCAGTATGCAGATGCACAAAGTGTATAAGATCTGCTAAATATGTGCAGCATCAGGTATGTTTCGATAATTTCTTCATGTAGCCATGTTGGCCGTGAGGAATAAATGCTTTTATATGCAGACGATGACCGTTCGACATAATATTTGCATAATTAAAGTAGCCATTGTTAATACTTAACGGATTTGTAGATCCACTACGACTGAAAGTAGTTCTAATCTAGTAAAATCTCAATCTTTCGTTAACAAACGATTTACCTTAGCAATGAGACCAATATTTCTTGCGTTGTTGACAGCATGTACCTGTGTTTGTATAGAGTCCAGTATTTGTATTGACTCCTCGTACGACAACGTAGAATTTTGTAATTTTTCAATTCTTCCACTAGTCCATTTCATTCTGAATAATTCCTAAATGTGCTGATACTTCATCATCTTCGAATATGTTTCGATTTGATGGCAAATGCTTTCTTGGGATCAAATTGGGAAACTACAGATTTAAAATACAAATAATAGGATGTGGTGGCTTAAAATTGTAAAAATAAAAAATACCCTTACCACCTCGATGAGTGAAGAACTCCGGATACGTATTTCAGCAGCTAAGTTGCCATCCTCAGCAGAATCTACGAAGGAAGATAATGTTAGACATCGTGCGAATCTCCCAGAGTGCGACGTCTAGATGGCAACTTCGTTGCTGAAATACGTATCCGGAGTTCTTCACTCATCGAGGTGGTAAGGGTATTTTTAATTTTTTTTATGTAAACTACAGATCTAACATTATTAATTCCGGAACATGAAATCTTTGTTACAAACTTTATAAATTATTTTACGGTCAACGCTTAATCAATCTGGAGATTCAGCGTAAACTTCTTTACTTTGTATGCCAATGGTAGCTTTTTCGACGTTCGTAATTGCGAAATTATTAACCGTACAAAACTTCTAACATACTAAAGATAATCATACAAACGATGTGTATGCTCGGCCCCAAAAACGATAGCTTACTGGCGTGGCGGTCACTCGACTATAACATCTGTTACACCCCTTGCACTTCTTCTGAGCACAAACTACTGGCCAAACGCTCGCAGTGCCAACTTTGAATGTATTACTATTATTAACAACTGCAAAACATATTTTGCTCTTTTATTTTTTGTCAATAGTTTCCTTATTATATCTATCTCTGTTAAATTTCCATTTTTTTTTTCACTTTTAAGTTGTATGCAATCCTCTTTATTTAAATCGTATATGTACCTAGTCCTATCTATATGCCATTTATTAATTTAACTGCAATTTTCCTGTATTAATTTCCTTATTTTTGCTTCCGCCATCTCCTATCTGTTTCTCTGTAATGAATTTTAATTCACCCCAGATCTAATAAATTTATTGATTTAGAACTCACCCCACAAATACATTTCATACACCTAGTACACGTTCAATTTCCTTTTATTTATTCACGAATATCGTTTCTAACCTCACGTTCCGGAGGAAAATGTCGACTACATACGAATATTTTGGGTAGACCGCGGGGCCCGGCACAGCGTTGCAACTCCGGCATCCCGAAATGGAATATTTGAGTGCGGTTTTTGCTCGGCGGAAACGGTACATTTTAAATTTTCAGAACCCGCACGGATACAGACCGCCTCCGGTCGCATACAACTTATGTATGTATGTATATAAAAGCATGTTGGCCGATTTCTGTACTTTAAAGTGGCAGAGTCGAAATTTTTCCATCCCATCAAAAGAAAAGAACTGTCTTTAATACAAATCAAAGCTGGTCTGGACTAATTCGAAATTCACAACTTTTTAACTATGTAACTTATCTCGAACAACCTTAATTGTTCCGGTCATGCAAGGGAACTAATTATATTTTATTTCTTTTACCGGAAGAGAAAAAAAAACTATGAGGACCTAATAGCAGAAGTAATAATTAAATTGGGATCGCAAGCGCAGCACGGAACGATAGTTTGGGAATAATACTAAAAGTTTTTAATTATTTCTAGGCGAATGAGGTGTTCGTCCCTAATAAAAATTTATAACTTCGTTCGACAGGGGATTTTGCATGCGAAACTAAATCGGGACGTTGTTTTGGAAAGTTGAAACTCTATCTGAAGTTTATCGTACGATAAATGTCTACCAACTAATTGCAATTACAAAAACGACATTTTACTTAACGTTATATAATCATACCGATTGTGAGGTAGTTTCTTGCAGGAGTTAGGATAACATAATTAATTATTGTTGCTGATTCACTTTATAAATAAAATTGTTGATGTAAAAATTAAATGATTAGTTTTCTCGGCTGTTAGTTGTCAATTATTTTTGTTCGTAATTCCCATGGCTATTCAGTTTTAATTAATGTATATAATCCATTCCTCATATACCGTGAGGTGCAGAGGATTCTATGTCACATACATGGTTAAAGCACTATACACCTTTTACAACGTTTCTCCATGAGTTTATATCCCGTGCAAGAGTCTCGGCCTCTCTGTAGGATAACCCTTTGGTTATCAATATTTTTGTCATTTTTCCATCCCATGTCATACGCGGTCTACCTCTCCTTCTCTTTCCTATCTTCTTTGCTTCCCACACTTTTCTCACTCGCATTTCTCCACCCAGCCTTTTCAAGTGACCCCACCATCGCATTTGTGCCCTTTCTATATAAGTTTTGGCCCTCTCTATTTGTAGCATTTCCCGTATGTTCTCATCTCTTATTTTGTCCATTATTTATATATTTGCTACTCTTCTTAGGTACTTCATTTTTGCTGCTTGTATGTTTCTCCGCAATTTGTCTGTAAACACCCATGTCTCATGTAGACTGTCACCTTAGTTTTTACGCTGATTTCCCTTTTACTAATAAAGTTGTTCCTCTTGCTATGGTATAATTTTGTAGCTGCTGTTATCCTATTATTAATTTCTTGGTCCAACTTTACATTTCCATTGATGTTTGCCCCCAGGTACCTGTAATTTTCCACTTGCTCTATATGGTTGTTATTAATTTGGATGCATATTTTCCGTTCTACATTGGATATCGTGATGGTCTTAGCCTTTTTTATGTTAACTGTCACTTCCTTAGCTTCCAGTTCTTTGACCCATATGTCCACATTATATTGTAAGTTTAAATCAAATGAATCATTTAATAGATCATTATTTCTCTTAAAACATGGTTTAAAGAAACAATTACCAATTGGAAATTGTTTCTTTAAACCATTTTTTAAGAGAAATAATGATCTTGATTGTATTTTGGTAAATATAAATCATTACTGCAGGTATGGAATATTAAAATATGATTTTAAAGCAAGTGCACTATGGGGTCTTTCAGTTCTACTATTTTATGCGCAAGCAGAGATGATATTATTTAAAACATTAATATTCGATGCCATGTATATGTTGTCTTATTAAATAATATGTACTTTTACAATAAATTTATCTGTAGGTAATACCGATACAGCACGGACGTGTCTTGTACTAAGCTTCTATTGCTGCTTAGTACCGAAATACACATCGCAAATTGATGCACTCCAAGGAAATACTTCTGAGCGAACTCTTCCGTGGTAGAACCTTAAACTAATTAAAGTTGCCGACTTGACCGGGGCTATGGAGCGCGGGTGCATAACCGGATAGCGTTGCCCGGGGCTTTACCGCGAGAACAGCAGGAACCTAGGTATAAATTACTTTTAATTAGACCAAAATTTTATAATTTGTACTCGGCACGGAGATTAATTAACTTCTACGATGCGGAGAGTAAGCGAGATTAATGGCGAATTGTAAATTATTATTCGCATACCGGAAATTAAACTACGATAGGTCTTTGTCGCGAAATATTTCATTGAAACAAATGCTTAAGAGGTAGATATGTTCAGAATTTCTGTAAATTCGGGTTGATTTATGTCGAATTCGATATGTTGGAGTCATATCAAATATTATATAAATGCATATAATATAATATATGGTCAATGCTTAGTTCCATTGGTAAAACACGTTTCAGGATGCGTACGATATATTCAAATTTAGTTTAACTTACTCCTAGGCTGATGCGTATTGTCAATGTGGGAACAAAACATTAAAAAAATCCGAGGCAATGTGGAACTACTGACTATTATTTTGTAGGTTGTTGGTTTTAAGTAATACAATGGTGGCGTACTTCTAACCCCACTAAAACAGAATCCATAAAAGTAATAGTAATTCGCTACGTTATTTTCTTTCAACAATTAATTAATAATTATTTAAACTAAATTAATCCATCACCTAGCAATTGTAATGATGACAACGACTGCAGATTATAGCGTATAAAAAAAGCCCCACTGCAATCTCCTCGCCCTGATTATAACGTATACCTATATAAAATAATGTAATGTTGCTCGTATATCGCATACAAATTATTTGTTGCTGATCGTTCTTTTAATGGCAGGCAGTTTAAGTAAATAAAACCGTTGTGTGTTACGCGCTCAAGTCAATAAGGTGTTGTATATAAATCTTTTCCCGTTTGTTTTCTTTGCTGCCGAATATGCAGTGCGCGGGTCTTTCTTCTCCCGGAAAATTCTACACTCCTCTCCCCGCCGATTCTAGGAATAGGCGTTTGTACCTCGCTAGCTGAGATCGGGCGCTATTGTTTATTAACCGTACGGTTCATGTCGGAAACCGATTTGTCGTCGTTTATATTCTTTGTGCATATGTGTGTATATTAAAATTGGAATCAACCGAAATGTATCTTTTGTTCGTTGCGTATTCTAAACACAATAAGTGTAATATTGGATTGTTCGTAGACGCCGTAACATACCCGAGCTGCTTCGATGATGAAATGAGATTCATCTGGTATTTCCGTTTTCTAAATGACATGATTTAAAATATATTAACAAGCATAAAGACCCAAGATTAGTCTAAATAAATACAATGGTTAGAACTTAATGACAACGTTTATTAGAGTGAAATCGTCTGTCTGAACATGGAACGTTTTTAATATCAAAAACTGACTCTTTTGAAAAATACAACTATTAAAAGAGGTTTACTTTACAAAGATCAAAAAATCTTAAAGATATTAGAACGGAAAATCCGCGAATTCGTTTCTGAAAGACCTTCAATCTGAATTTTGGACTGACCACAGTCGCAGGAGTGCGCACGGACAACATACGTAGAGCTCCTGATCAAGGTTTAGACACAATTAATGCACATTTCTACGCGGATGATTGTCAAATATATCACTCTTTTAAAGTATCAGAATGAACTGTTGTTGACGGCACAAGTAGTGCAAATCTAGCCAACATGGAGCTGATTACTTCTGTCAAGTCGGAAGTTTTAATCTATGGGAATAATGAGCAATGTAATACGCTAGAAAATAAATAACAAACTTATCTGTTATTGAAAATAATAGAAACCTTTGATCGATAATGGATAAAATGCCACCTTTTCGGGATATAATGGAGATAATGTCACTGGTGTTGACACTGGTCATAATTCCTTGCCGTTTTCTTTTTCGCATATCACTGAGGACGAATTAATAGCTATTATGGCTACCTTCCCTAATAAACACACAGCAGGGGACGATATGTTGCCCAGC
>JARFOC010086742.1:0-14018 GCA_031763485.1 Osmoderma eremita
AGTAATAATATACATCTGACAACGTTACCTACTTTTGGGCACTTCTGCGCATGTGTCGGAATCCCATCTGTATCCATCTTGGTATCCATTCAAAATGGGAGCACTAAAGAGCACCATTACCATGCTTTATATAATTATGTCGCTATACCAATAGCCAATTCTTATAATAAGTAAAAAAATAAGCAAACAAGTTAACAAACAGATCGGTTGAATGTCGTGCGCCTTGCTATGCTATATAGAACACTTTTGCCATCTATCAATCGGTGGTTGCATGTTCGCTATTGGTAATTTATTTTTGGATTTTAGAGCTACCATGTCCAATAATTGTATTGTTTGCCCTATGTATTATAAAACATTTTGATTAAAGAATAAGTCCATTAGTTTTTCTATCTATTCATGGTATTACCAAAAGAATGGTTCCTAACTAGATACCCAGAGTAAAATAACTATTAAAAGAAAATGGTACAGTGTTTTTCTTCTATACAGGAAATTTGCTCCAAATATCTCAAATCTACAGCTATAGTTAATAGCAATTATAATTTTATTTTTAAGGGCTGACATGCCTGATAATATAAAATCGTCTTTAGTAAAATGCAAAAAGCAGACTGTCATATTTATAAGGAGCCACCAAATCTATCTACTCTTTAAATATTCCCGCTAGGCGCGTTATTTATTTGCACCGCCATATATTTCTGCTCTCCTAATACCAAGATTCGCTTATTCTCACTTAAAATTGTTAGAAATTATCAGCTACAAAAAGTTGTTATTCTATCAAATTTGCGGTATATAATTATTATAGTTAGTTATATGAGACCCATTTTTCAGTTATAGTATTTAAATAAATTAAAGTCTAATTAAACATATTATGCTTTATATAATTATGTCCCTATACCAATAGCCAATTCTTATAATAAGTAGAAAAATAGTAAGCAAGTTTTAAAACATATATACCTACATATTATCCCAAACAAATTATTTAAAAGATACAAAAAACGAACACAGATCAGTTGAATGTCGTGCGCCTTGCTGCATGCTATATTGACATTTTTGCCATTTATCAATCGGGGGTTGCATGTTCGCTATTGGTCTATTGTTTGCTCTATGTATTATAAAACATTTTGATTAAAATATAAGTCCATTAATTGTTCGCTCTATTCATGGTATTACCAAAAGAATGGACCCTAACTAGATTCCCAGTGTAAAATAACACTATAAATTATTAAAATAAAATGGCACAGTGGTTTTCTTCGATCCAGGAAATTTGCTCGAAATATCTCAAACATACAGCTATAGTTAACAGCAATTTTAACTTTATTTTTAAGGGCCTGATATCCTGATAATATAAAATCGTCTTTATTAAAATGCAAAAAGCAGACTCTCGTGTAAGGAATGACCGATTCTATCTACTCTTTTTTCGATGTCCATATTATTGGTATACATATATACCCTTTTCTTCGGGAAATATATGGATACTCAAATGTTGATATATCTTCTCTGTGACCCATTGGAATGTTGGAAAGTTAGCAGCGTCACCATCAACCGTGAAAATCGCCAAACTACCGATTTAAAAGTATTCCCGCTACTCGCGCCATTTATTTAGAAAGTTCTGCTCCCCTGATACCAAGTTTCGCTTATTCTCACTTGAAATTGTTAGGTGTAAAGTCAGCTACAAAAAGTTCCCGTGTGAAATAAGCTGCAAAAGTTGTTACTCTTTTCCTATCAAATTTTTATTCAATTATATCCACAGAAATTATACCCAACTATACCTAAAATATTTCAAAAGTCGCTGATTCATGTCGTGATCTTTGCGGCGGAAATGTGCAGCGGCTGGAAGGTATTAGACCCTGCAGAACTTGTACTCTTTAGTTACAAACATTAAAAATATAAAACTAAATATTAGGTTTTCCCCCGAATTTTAATCTTGTTTTAATCTGTAGTGTACCCGAGTGTACCTTTCCCATATATGTTTGACATATAAGTTAAGCTGATATATAATTTCATTGCTTTATTATGTTGGCTATACTAATCTGATCTGTAAAATTCCTAGATCGATCACTTCAGAAATCATCTGTCAAAATTGTATAATTCATTTAAAAACAAAATTTCTACGACTTTAGGGGAGTTATAAAGAAAAATGGTCCTAAGAGTTTGGCGAGGTTTCAAACAGGCCCAGCAGTGCAACAACCAGTAAATGCGTTTTTACATTATAGTTAAACCTGAACATTTATACCGTTTGTGTGTGTAGATTATGGCAAACGCAGCGAGTATTATCAAGAAATTACTCGGAATGGGACGATACGTCAAAGAAATCGTCCAAGAGGAAGATAACAGATGTGCCACCAATGGACCAACCTGTGCCAAATTTACCGAAACCTGTATATGCGTCATACACCGAGGAAAACCAAGTCACCAAAGTAACGAAATTATCAAACGGGTTAACTGTAGCATCGGAAAATAGATTTGGGGAATTTTGTACAGTTGGAGGTATGTTATTTACATAGAAAAATCGCAAAAACAATTTATGTATATACACTGTAATATTCATACAAATATTTTTCTAGTTATTATTGATTCTGGTTCGAGGTATGAAGTTGCTTATCCCGGTGGGATATCACATTTCCTTGAAAAATTGGCATTTCATGTAAGTTGTTTTAATAGAATTTGGATGAAATGTTATAAATGATTGTACTTCCATTTGTAGTCTACCTTGCAATTTCCCGATAAAGATAAAATGTTAAATCGGTTAGAGAAGCATGGTGGTATTTGTGATGCACAAGCGTCAAGAGACACTTGTATTTATGCTGCATCAGTTTATACAAAAGGTCTGGAGGATACTATGCAATTGCTTAGTGAAGTTGTATTGCGACCGTGTATTACAACAGAAGAGGTGGAATATGCGAAACAGGCGATACAGTTTGAACTAGAAACTTTAAATATGAGACCAGAACAGGAAACGCTTCTAATGGATATGATACATATGGTAAGTTGTAATATTTATCCTGCATTTTAGGGGCCTGAGTAAAAAAAATTTTCATAGAATTGATATACAAGAAAAAATCATGAATGTTCGTAGTTACGTCATGAATCGATCGGTAAAGTAAAGACAAGCGAAATGTCTAAAAACAGGAAGCAAATGTATACGAAAGCGAGATAATAGTATGTAATATATGTTTTCGCTTGTTAAGATACGTAATAAACAAATCTGACCTAACTACAAACATTCCTGATTTTGTCTTTAGATATACTCGCAATACCTGATAAATTTAATAAATAAATAATAGCATAAGATAAAACGAGGTGACTGCTTTATTTACTATAAAACGCATGTATGCATTGTTAATACATACATACATACGTATTAAAACCACACTTATTTATTTATTATATTTATTAATTTCGAAGTTATTGTTTGGTCATTTTCAACAGCACAAACAATAAAATTTCTTTAAAACGTGTTTTGGTCTGTTTATTTTTTGATATGACCTTGTTGAATGGGGTGTGGTTTGCGGGTACCCTATGGTACCCGACAACTCAGGTCCCTAAAAAATGCAGGATTACCCAAAAAGATTTAGTGTTACATGCGATTTTAGGCGGCCTATAGAAATAATACTCTTGGTTTACCGAAATTATGTCCGAAAAACAATATCAATAAAATCAGTAAAAATATGCTTTTTTCGTATTTGAGCCAACATTATATTCCCAAAAGGATGGTTATAGCTGGTGTGGGTGTCGAGCACGACATATTGCTTGAAATTGCAGAAAAATATTTTGTCGATCAACCTCCCATTTGGGAAACACATAAAGATTTATACACAGCCCCACAAAATCTGTCGGTTGACGAAAGCATAGCTCAATATACAGGTGGAATAATGCAGGTAAGTTAAAAGCACTTGCGGAGCGTTCATGCAATATCAGAGATGTCCACACAATGTAGTTTTGCGAAAAACGCGAACAACTGTTTATTCCAAGAGCATTGCGATTACGATTGTGCAACTTATATTACAAGTAGTGCATCGAATGATATATTTAACACTGTCGTAGTTCTGGAATAAATTACATCCTCTGCTGAAAAAATCTGAAAAAACAAATGGGTATGTATTGTTTTGCGTGAATGCAAGGGACACATTTGGTTTTGTTTGAACATATCATTTACATGGATAGAATTCTATCTATTATTGCTATTCGACAAAAAAAAGATTAATAAATAGGTACGCTGATATATTTTTATTGAAAAAAAGAATTATACTAGTAATAAAAATTAAAAATGTGAAGACAACTTAAACATATACGGCATGGTCATCTTCCAAACAGTTACAGACTAGTTCAGTTTCTTCACTGCACTGAGCTTCTTTGTCTTCTTCTTCTCCTTGTGTACGTGGGATATCTTCGATAAGAATGTCCTTATAAAGTAAGTGCTGGGAGGTTTTGCCGCTAAGTATTGTCGTGATTAAACTGCTTGTCCAACAGAGTTGTCACATTAGCTTTCTTTTCAGCAGATATAAAATTGCCAGGGGTATAACCTTTATGCCGCTGTTTCTCTCACTGCAACCTCTTTAAACAATAGAAACGTAAGACTCATTTTCATCTAACTTCCTCTTAATTTTACCGTCTGCTCATTTTTAGAAAGAAACTTTTTCAGGTGAATTCTTTTTAAATCTTTAATTCCAGTTATCTTATTGTAAGTTGCAGAGAGATCCTTAATATCATATAACTTCATCACATGCTGGTAAATTTCTTAAAAATTCTCTAATATTTTCTTTAACTGCTAAACATTTTTCAACATGTCGATCACCACCCCTTCTATATTTTGGAGTCACCTTCTTGGATGAACTTTGAAATCGGTATGATTCTATTCTTTGTTATTCCAAGTGCAGCTAAAAGAAATTTTCTGCAAACTGCATGTACTTTTTTTTACTTTTAACACGGAAGAAATATTTTTGGTTTTTTCTTCTCATCTGCAACGTTAGTATTTAGCCGCCTTCTTCTAGGCTCATCGATTAATATCATGATATGTATATGTCTGCTTTTGTTATATGGTTTTTTTGTCCGATATACTAAAATTGATTTACAAATGTGGACATGTCTGGTTTTGACTGAACTGGCGATATTCAGTCTCACACTACTATGGGATAGAACTGACTTTAAACGATTCTGAGCATTGTAAGCGATAGATACGATTAAGAACATTACCGATCCGTATAAAACTAAGTTTTAACTAAAAATGGAGACGTCTGATTTTGCATGAACGCTCCTCATTTATCGTGCCTTGGTCAAATAAAAATTCCATAAATTAGCAAGAGTGCGAAATACCCCAATTCGCATCGGCCGGTTTACCCGTTCTATGCCACGTAATGATCGGATTAGAAAGTTGTTCGCATCAAGATCCAGATTTCATCGCTATGTGTGTATTGAATATGATGATGGGTGGAGGTGGTTCGTTTAGCGCAGGCGGGCCTGGAAAAGGAATGTATACACGTTTATATACAAATGTTCTCAATAGGTATATAGGTTAAATCTTTGTTAAAACTGACGGAAAGAAAAACTGTATATATTTCTAGGTATCATTGGATGTACAGTGCAACAGCTTATAATCATGCCTATTCAGATAGCGGTCTATTTTGTATACATGCTAGTGCCCCACCTACCCATTTGCGAGATATAATCGAAGTGATAGTCAAAGAATTAGCCAACATGGGATCAAATATTACCACACAAGAACTCAGGGTAAGAACTCACACAAAATTAACATTAAATTCACTTGAATCAAAACCCATTTCCTGCATTTAGAGAGCGAAAACACAATTACAAAGCATGTTACTCATGAACCTAGAATCTCGACCAGTAGTATTTGAGGATATCGGCCGACAGGTTTTGGCGACAGGACACAGAAAGAGGCCACAATACTTTATAGACGAGATCGGTAAACTATTTATTTCAATATCTGTTCGAGATTGTTTCATGTATCGTTGCATTTTCCAGAAAAAATTACCAAGGAGGATATTGTGAGTGTTGTCAAAAGACTGCTGCAATCGCAACCCAGCGTAGCAGCACGTGGTGACCTCCGCAAACTGCCATCGTTAGATTACGTTCAAGCCGGCCTCTTAGACAATGCGGGGAAGATACCAAAAGGAAGTAAATTATCCCTCTTTAGATAAATTTTCATAAGTACGTAAGGGTAATTTCATATTACGTGGAAAGAATGAATTAACTTAATATTTATAGATGTAATTGAAATTTATTTATGACGACGATACTCTGATGTATGTACAGCGCATTCATAAGGACGATTTTTCTTTTGTCATGACTTGCCCGCTCACCTACTTGCAAATAAATTATATTCTATTATGTTTTATTTCTATTTCTAATTTTCTCTCCAATTGATATTCCAAATATGGCGAAAATGTATTTTTAACAATAGAGATTTTAATGCTTGTTTTTATTTTGTTATTTTAATTGTTATATCTTAATAAGTGAAAGGCTATAGCTACGTATTTTGACAACTATGATGCCATCTTCCGTAGAACTTAAGTCTAAAATTGAACTTTAGATACGTAAACACACTGTTCGGATTACTCCTCCCGCACAAAGTATTAATTAATTCGGGACGACACGTGTTTCGGAAATACGTGGAATCCCATTATCAAGTCGTATAACCGAATGAGCGCAAAAATAACTAACTAAAAATATGCACTACTTTTCCTTCTCCCGTTATTCCCTTTACCTATCCCTAATATAAGTACAACCTTTTCACACACCCCGAGAGTTTTTAAGTGTGTGCTTTTATTCCAACAGATTCATCAGCACAGAAAATAACAAGGGCGCTTCTTCCCGATTAATATGGTTTCTATCTTTTTAATATAAATGGATTCATAAGCACCTAGCTCGCGCGTCGAAGTTACCGGTTTCATTAGTTTTAAATTATATTTATATTATGTCCGGTTTTTACCATATGTTCAGCAACGCCAGAGGTATCTGCTCTCCCATGTTGGTAGTGCGAGATATGCTCCTTGTACCTAGTTTGAATAGACCTCTTTCTCTATCCAATGTAGACCTTCTTACAATCTCCACATGTAATTTTGTAAATTCTCGACTTTTGTTTCATTTCCGGTTTGTCTTTCGGGTTTCCTAAAAGGTTACGAAGTGTGTTCGATGATTTATATAAAATACAAATAATAGGTTACGGTGGCTTAAAATAGTAAAAATAAAAAGTACCCTTACCACCTCGATGACTGAAGAACTTCGGATACGTATTTCGGCAACACTGTGTTGCCCAGCATATTACTGAAACAGGTCACGACATGTCAACAGATAATCTTAGGTTAGTGAAACAACTCCTTAATCTTAGAGAATTGAATAGTTACGAGAGTATTTATATTCATAAGATTAAGGACAAAGTTATGAATTCTGACAAAGGACCCATCCAGCATTCTAGTTTATACGATCTCTTACAATAAGTTGTATGGCAAATATAAACAAATTTATAGCGAATGTAATATTCAATATGCTAATTGTCTCGCGTTTGTTTATACTTATTATGTTCATAATCCAATTGTTTGTGTTTTCCATTGCAACAATATTTACTCATTGTAAATAGAAGTCTTATTATTAAGTGGATTGTTACGGTTCAGTGAGCGTGACGAACTACGTTTAATCCTTGTATATATACAAGGGTTTAATGTATCGGAACGATCATGTAGTATATATAGACTTAGATTATAAGCCGGAAGGTAGTGTCAGGCAGTGTTATTCAAGCGGTGCTCTATGTGGTGCAAATCTCCCAGAGTGCGACGTCTAACATTATCTTCCTTCGTAGATTCTGCTGAGGATGGCTTAGTTGCCGAAATACGTATTCGGAGTTCTTCACTCATCCAGGTGGTAAGGGTATTTTTTATTTTTACGATGATTTATAAGCGATTTTCATATTCTCGTCTTTTACGACTCGGCTAATTCCTCTCATTATTTTATGAAAAGGTAATTTTAAAAATGAATTTTTGTCTTGCGGTTCTACCGGAGTTAGCGTTGTGGCGTTTCTCAGGTCTTGTCTATATGGACCTCTTAAGGACTTGATCAACATCTACAGAGACGTAGCCATTGTGTTTCGCAATGTTTTTTAATAAATTTTAATTCTTTTTCGTATCTGTTTTGACTTAACGGGAATTTAATTAATGTATTTACCAGGAAATTAATGGCGGACATCTTTCATGTTGTTGACAATGGTTTGAATCCGCCATCATGAATTTATCTGTGTTGGTTTCTTTTCTGTATATGTCTATTTCTAATTTTCTGTTATTCTTAATTACTAAACTATCTAAGAAAGGTAGACAATTGTTTCATTTCATTTTCCGCTGTGAATTTAATCGAATCAAATCTCGAGTTTAATTTTGTTAGGAAATTTTCCACCATATATTTTGTGGTATCAAATATCGCAAATATATCATCCACGTATCTCACCCAAATCACAGATGACCAAATTCTGGGAAAATAATCTCCGTCCTTTTTCAATTCGCGGTTTCAAACCCAAACAGATTGGCAATAAACGACGACAGCGGGTTTTCCATGGCCGTGCCGTACCCTCTAACTGTTCGTAGAATTTCCCTCCGATTTGAAAACGATTTTGTGACATGCATAACTGCGTTAATCCGATGTATTCCGTAATTTTAATATCCTCGACTGCCTTTAATTTCAAGTATTTTCTTAAAAACTCTATAGTTTCAGGGATCGGTACGCTCGGATACTGTGAACAAACGTCAAACGATACAAGAATCTCCCCTTCACTAATTCCGTCCTTAAACGGCACCAAATTTATCGGTTTACCTACACTACAAAACGGATTGCTTAATCCGACAGGCAATCTAGTAATAATGTAATGAAATACAGTATACCACGGAATGTTCCACTGTATCAGAAATGTGATAAAATATGTAGTTGTGGAGGATTCCGAAATCATTGTCGGTTACACCTAATCCTCGTCAGCGTTTCAGCGGAGCATCAGACGACCGCGGTGAAAGGGCGCCGACGAGGTGATGGGGAGATCGGCAAAGATCTGGAAGAACATAAAGATATCTGGGATAGTATGTAAGGAAGACTAGTGTAAGAAGGTTGAAACAGGTAGAATAAAAGATAAAAGTGAGATTGTGGTGAGATATCTTTGGCCACCCTACCGACCCTAAAAGTAACAACCAAAAGGTAAGTAGAAATACAATTCTTAAATTTTAAGCCAGTGCCAGCTCTATCGTCTACACCCCCGTCACTGCCATAAGATGCGTGACAAGAGGTGGTACAATAAAATGCAGGTAAGGAAATAAAATACAAATGTAATTAACGTTCCTTCACTACTATGTACAATTTTCATATAAACGTGAATGGATTACTAAATCAGTCAAGTGCAAAAGTATTTGAAATTTTAAATTCTGCTCTCCTAATTTGTTGTAATTCAGTACTTAAACTGCATTTAAAATCAAAACGGACCGCTTTCACAATTGAACTACCGAATTTTAAAGTGCATTTTCCACAATTCCAGTGTATTGAAGTAAATACCATAGAATTTCAAATTTTAAATAGCCATTACTAGAATCCATTACAAACAGTTCAATGAAATGCTTACTTTGTTTTATCAATTTATTCGCTTCCCAAGCAGCAAAATTCAAACTTGTTGCAATTATTTTTAGTAACTTCAACTTAAAGACATTAATATACTACAAAATAGTAGGTAATTTCATGCTTTAATGTTGAAGTTACTAAAAATAATTGCGGCAAATTTGAATTTTGCTGCTTGGGTTTTGTCTACAGATTCGACACGTAATGTCAAGTCAAAAGTGAATGAAGTGATAAAATATAGTAAGCGTTTCATTGAACATAAAGATTTAATTTAAAAGAACTTCAAAATATTTGAATTTACCACTTGCCGTCTTTGGTGTCTATAGTATCGTGTCGCAAATATAGATGTCACCTAAACACGTATGCATTTTAAATTTAGAGAGTGAACTTACTACCTTTTTTATTTTTGCACTGAACAGTGTGTTTATAGCTTAGAAAATCTTCACAATTTTAATTCAAATTTATGGAACGTTGTTAATTTAACAATTTCGCTAACCACTTATATGGGGTATTTCTTATTTTACAGTTTTGCCAGTGACATTTTGGAGGAGCGACGTTGGGGTGATAAACTGATAAACATATGAAAACGTCACAAAATAAACGTCGTAGTCAAAACATAGAAGTCAAAATTAATAAGCGCACAAGTATACCACTGCAACGTATTGTAGATTATTGTCGTTTTAAAATTGCTTATATGTTCATGCGACCACATGAAACCTTCATGCGTTAAAATTGATTTTTTAACATTCTTTAGAACGTATTGCCCAAGAAGAAATTACCATGTCTTTACCATCAGCGGTACATTTTGTGTTTCTACTTTGCTTTTGTATTTATGCTAATTTTGAATTTGTGCAGGCTAACGTGCAAGAATTTAGCATAAGGGTACCGAAGAATGTTGAAAAGAGATATCATGTAATGCGGTTTAATGCTACTCTGGAAGTGGATTTTGAAAAATGGACTCAAGTGAAGATGGAACGTGAAAATAATATGAAAGAATTTAAAGGTGTCGATGAAGAAATGCCAAAGTAATATATAACTTGGTAATACTGCTGAATCGTGCTCCCATCTCAAACTAATGCTTACGCATATGTAGAAGGTGCCTGAAAATAGGTAGCGTATTGAAATCACATATTCAAATAACATAGGAATCGCATACATTTTATACAGTTTCATTATTAATCACCAATTGAGAGATTGTAATATATTTCATTATCTTATACAACAATATAAATGATATAAAAATATAAAGTTATATTTACTAACTTTTAATAATAATTTTGCAAAAACAAGTTATAATGACCAAATTAATTTTGCCAAATAGGTCTTGAAGTATTAAACAAAATCTAACAAAGCTATCTGTTATTGCACCAGTGAATTGCATGCCTGCGAACAGCCGGAAATGGGAGCAAGATTCAGCTATATTATTTATAATGCTTATTATTATTTTAGTATGTTTCTTATTTTTATTATAGGTTTGGCGCAGGATCTGAGTTTGGTAGGGAAGCTAAAGAAGAAGCAAGGCGTAAAAAGTTGGGTATAATTACAAGGAAATACAAAGCTGATGATCAACCCTGGATTTTAAAGTCATTTGGAAGTGGCGTAAAAAAATTTAAAGGTAATTTCGATATAGTAAAACTTTGCATTTTTATTCTAAGATTTTTAACCCTTTAACTACGGCTGTCAGTACGAAACTTTCGTGAGATACGGCTGTCACCTATAAGCGATTTGATGAATTATACTGGGGACAGCAGTCACTTATTGACTTTTATTTATTTTATCCAGATTGCGTCGATGAAACAAGTGCATACAGTCTATTCATTTTAAGAAAACAGCATTGGAAGAGATAGCAGAAAATTTCTCGGCTTACTATTGGCTGAAATTCGCGATAGATTTATGCACATGAAAAGGATATAATTTTCATACAATGAATTTATGTTGGATAAAATGAAATATCACTGATAGCTGTGTTTTCTGTTTGCTGTAATGTCATTTGTCAAATTCAGTCATTGCATTCCACTCTGATTCCACTGCTTTTGTCTTCTATTTTCTATCAAATTGTTGTTTGCTTAAATTTTCCGTTTTAGTATATTTTAAATATTGTCTCCAAAATGGTTCTTGTCAGAACTCGATTATTGCAGTACTTGATAATTTGAGGTATGTTCTATCTATTGCAAGTGCAAAAAGATGTTTATTGAGAATTATTACAGGGTGTTAAGTGTTTTAATATCGCTGATGAAGAAGTATTGGAGCGAGATGATAACTCATTGCCGGGACTATCAAAAAATCCCCAAGGAAAACATAGTGGCCAAAGGTTAATGACTTGTAATCTGTATTCGCAGTTGAAGCACGACAACTCAAAGACGGCATCAGTAAAATTTGTTGCAAAGCAGCTTGGACTCAGCTAAAAAAAATATGTGGAATATTGCAAGAGAAATTGATACTATGGGAATTGCAAATTCGCCCCCTAAAACACGTGTTGAGAGACAATATATCATCATTTGGACGAATCTGAAAAATCCAGAATTAGAAGACATGTACATTCTTTCTTTCTGCAAAGTGAATTGCCTACCTGTATAAAAATATTAAGTGTAAATATAATAATTATTTTACATTGAAACCAATCTTATGTAGATTGTTAATGAAGGTGACACATTACCTGAATTCAAGCGAACAACATTGTGGAAAATTTTAAAGCAATTGGGTTTTAAGTGGGAAAAACGAAGTCTAAACCCTATATTAATAGAACGGCGAAATATAGTTTTATGGAGGCGTCGTTATCAAACGGCTATTCGAAAATATCGTACAGAGGGTAAAAAGATTTATTATTAGGATGAAACATGGGTTAAGGCAGGCAACGTGCAACAAAAAGTTTGGAAAGATACAACTGTAGTTAGTGCAAGGCCAGCATTTATTCAGGGAACTACAGGTGGTTTAAAACAACCACCTGGAAAAAGAAATCGATTGATTGTTTTGCATATTGGTAGTGAAGAGGAGTTTATTCAAAATAGTCTCCTGTTATTTGAATTAAAGAAATTTGATGACTTATCATGAGGAGATGAAAAGTGAAGTGTTCAAAGAGTGGATGGCAAAAGTTCTACCATTTTCTTAGAGATAAAGTATGTGGGTGGGGAGGGGGCCGTAGGCCGCACGCACTTGGGCCACCCATATTGGGCCCTTTGTGCTACCTCCTGCGTGTGTACTGTGTGTGTGTGAAGTGTATGGCTTGTTACTGCCTCTCCTCGCCGTGAGAGGACAGCAGTGCCGAGTTTTGCCCCAGCACTGAAGGATACCGGGAGAGGTACCGATCACCGGCTGCAATCAACTTTTTTTTTTAAATCGATTGCGGCACGGAGATTCGAACTATCAACATCCGGGACGGATGCCTAGCGCTCTTACCACTGCGCTATTCCGGAATTTTCACTCTCTTAGGGCTAAACAAACCTAATGCATCATGGAAAAAAGACGCACTAATTGAGTTGCTGAAATTGTTGTTGATAATACATTTTTAAAAGCTGAGCTTCTTGAACTCACAAAAAAATATGTAGGCGATAATCCAATACCATATGTGATTGACGAAATGGTAACAAAAAATGGTCCTACAGTTTTATGATTACCGCCATACCACTGTAAACCCAATCGAACATGTGAAGCACAAGTGAAGCATCATGTTGCTGCCAACAATGAAACCTTCAAGTTAGCAGAAGTAAAAACTTTATTAAAAGAAGGGATTAACCTTGTAGCAGCCGCGAAATGGAAACATTGCATAAAACATACTGTTTCAAAAGAAAATAAAATGTATAAGCTGGATAACATAGTTGACGATATAGTGGATGAATTGATTATTACTGCAACCACAGGATCATCATCCGACCTATCATCGGAATCTGATTTTTAATAATAACTTTAATACATGCCTTTAATTTATTTTTGTTAACAAGAAAACAAGTGGAAATATGTCAAATATTTGTGTTTTCATACATTTTAACAATGAACGATAACAACTTCAACTTCACAGGAGCATTTGATTATTGTGTACATATAATAATTATTAGAACACTTATTACAAATAAATCATTCCAGTTCGTACAGTTATTTACCCGAATTTCTTTGTATATCTCCTTAAGCTCTGGCCATACATATTAGGGTCGAGCACGAGCCGTGTCCGACACGAGTTCCATACGGGGCCCATACCACACTGTTACGGGACACGTACGTATGTACGTACGTACAACACCAGTGCTAAATTTCTTAGTTTCATCGTGTTTTCATTTGTATTGATGGATCTACATCTGTCTTCTCAATGGATCTTTTGTAAATTTCGTAAACTCCTCTGTGTGTATATGTATAAAGAATTCTCTTAGAACGCTTTTTGGCTTATTTTTATATTAACACGTGTGGATGATTCATCAATGATAGACGAT
>JARFOC010086752.1:0-14016 GCA_031763485.1 Osmoderma eremita
CAACTTAGTTGCCGAAATACGTATCCAGGAGTTCTTCACTCATCGAGGTGGTAAGGGTATTTTTTTTATTATTTTTTGTTAAATAACTTATACACGTTATTATCTAAATTGAACTCGTATCATGATCACTTCCATATACAGTGAGCACGTACAGGTTGGAACAAATTTATTTAAAATTCAGGTGTTTTTTTTTTCTCGGAGAAACGCTCGGACCCGTCGCCACTAAAATCAAAAATAAGCTCACTTATTTTTTTTAATGGAAACACCCTCTTTTATGTCATTTTTAAATTCTACGTCAAATTCTGGACATATTTTATGTATTATGTCCAATACTTCAACTATTTTCGACAAAAATTCACTGTAACTTGAAACATCAACATCTTATTTTTTTAGAAAAAGTAGTAAAATGCAATAAAAAATTAAAATTCTTTTATAAAACGTTGGAAATGACCGCCAACAGCTTCCTGGCAGTATCCGAGGCGATATTGAAATTCCTGCAAAACGTTATTAACTACATTAGGTTCTATCAATCTCATTTCGCGTCTTATCCTATTTTTTAAGTTTTCGATGTTGTTTGGTCGGTTAACGTAAACCTTACACTTAAGATAACCCCACAGAAAATAATCTAAAGGGGTCAAATCTGGAGATCTGGCCGGCCACTCAATTGGACCCCGTCGACCAATCCATCGTTCAGGGAAAACCATATTGAGGTACTCACGAACAGGACGAGTGTAATCGGCTGGAGCTCCATCTTGCTGATACCATAAGAAATCGTTTGGTGTATCATGATCATCTGGATCGCGGTGTTAAGACATGGTACTAGGTTATCTACTAAAAATTCTAAATATCTGTCGCCGTTTAGGTTCCCATCAAAGAAAAAGGGCCCCAAAATCATGTTTTCAACAATGCCGCTCCGAACATTAACTTTTTGGGGATATTGGGTATGACATTCCATTGTCCAGCGGGGATTTTCAGTATCTCAATATTGACAGTTTTGCTTTGAGACAAAACGTTGCCTCATCCGAAAATAGAATTCGTTTTGAAAACTGTGGATCCTTATTGCACAAATTCATGAGTATCTCGCAAAATTCAAGTCGTCTGTCGTGGTCATCTTCATTTAGTTCATGGACCAACTGGACTTTGTACGGATGGCATTTATTTTCCTTTAAATACTTTAGGATGGATGTCTGGCACATCTAATTTTCCAAAGCAATACTGCGGCTAGGCTTATAGTGGGCTTCTTGAACGGCCAGTAATACATTTAGCTGTATACTTCTAATGCCGTAAACCGACTTTTCGTATAATTATCCCTGACGTGACCTAAATCACGATATTCTTTTCTATCTCGCTGACAGTAGATTGATATATTGTCTCTCTGTGAGGATACTTTGCATTTAACATTTCGCAAATTTCCTTTTGGGTGCGCATCCTATCCTCATAACCAATCATCAGTATCTCTATTCGCACTCTTTCATTAAAAGGTACCATTAAAAAAAACTTATCGTAATAAGTTTTCTAAGACAATGTCACTTAAGATATGAGTCAACTGTCACTGTCAGCAGTATGACTCAATTCAAGGTTTCATTTACATAATTTAAGTGTTTAAGTTTGGTTGAATTTTTTAGGCTTCTACATTTTTTTCTGAAACAGTTGAACTCAGGTATCGGACATGATACATGAAATATGTAGTTCAGAATTTGACGTAGAATTTAAAAATGAAATAAAAAGGTGTTTCCATAAAAAAAAGAGCTGTCAACATGTTTTTGGGTCAGCCTGTATGAAATAATCGTCAGAAAAAAAATCAAAAATCGATGGGGTCCGAGCGTATCTTCGAGAAAAAAACACCTGAATTTTAAATGAATTTATTCTACCCTTTACGTGCTAACTGTATAAAAATTGTTGTATTACACAACATGAAATTTATCAAGTGATCTCACCTAGCGTATATGCCACAAATATACCAATTGACGAGAGTAGAAAAACCCATTTTGGCAATGGTTGCACGTGACTGGGTCGGTCATGAGCTGACGCATAAAACTCATAATCCATCCATGAGAGTAGTAGAAAGGCGGCTAAGGTAAATAAAAAACCCATAAATGTGAGTAAATTTGGCGCGATCCATTTTGGACAAAGCTAAAAACAGAGCCTAAAGTGTAAAACTTGATTTTGGTCCATGTAGATTGCATTCGAAATGTTTGGAGAGCGAATTTTCTCAGGACTTTGCATATTCGTAATGAATATTGAAATTTAAGGAAGAACTTAATGGTTACATGATTACTTCTGAAAATATTTAATGCTTTATGCAAAACGTCCAACTTGTTACTATTAAAACATTCTCAAAACATTTCTAGCATAAGTTATATAGCATTTCCAATTTAGCAGCAGTCTTGAGCAATTTATGAAAAATATATAGATGGCGCTATAACTTGTGAATCTTAAAAATTATACGACTTGTACCAACTTTATACACATTTACCCTTTTACATATGTATAATAGTTAGCAACAACATAGTAACATTTATTAAGGTTTCTGGAAAGGTACAAAAAATCTTTAACTCAAAATGTTACTAAATAATTACTAACTCCATTATACAGATATGGAAAGATAAATATAGGCAGGTATTTTACGTCATAGATTACGCAAGACGGCTGCTAAATTCAAAATGCTATACCTACATATGTATTTATGTCTTTCTTTCACCTAAGAGCAAAGAAACGGTTGCTAATGTATTTCTTTGAAAAAAAAAAAACCATTGGAAAGTTGGTAGTCTAATACAATCATAAGCTATTTGTTTCTAATTTGTAAATAATCACACTGCAAAATTGTCTTGTATGTTTGTTGGAACAGTGCCGAAATACATTAGCCGCAATGTATAGAAGCATTTTCGCTGTATAGTAAAGTTTAAAAACAAAGTAATACTTACTGATACTACTTTATCCCAAAATGGGTGCATTACATATTTACTTAAGGGACTAGTATCTTTGCAGCTGTACTGTAAGAAAGAAATACAGTTTACACATATAAATCAGTAATGAGTTACTATTAAATTATGGGAAACTTTAATTTTGATTAAGCACAATGTAGAAATATTAGCCACAATTAATGGATAGTGTATATCCATTAATTGTGTACTAGTTAAGGGTAGTTATAAATTTAAATGAATATCACTAATTTAATAAAATCATATAAAACAACGAAAAGTACCCCGTTTTCTATAAAAGATGGAACCCACGTGACCTCCTTTAATTATGCAACCAATATTACAAATTGGTAACGTTGACCATTAAAATCCTCATTTATTAGAAAACGCGCGAAATTCGAATTAAATTTGACATACAACACGTCAACGCGTTTATAATAGTACGAGTTGAAATAGTAAATTCTAGAGGCAAATTAATGTTGAAATTAAATAAAATATAAACAAAGATAGGCCAGAGGAGCATGAACAATTAGGTAAGATGTCACCAAATATTATTAATTTCATATCAATCGTAACCTCGTTATCCAGATTATCACGACAAACAAACGTTTCTACTTGCTAAAAGGAAACTGTAGACTTGCATACATGGATGCTGAACAGATAAACATATTATTTATGCAACCAAGATTACACTAGTCACGTGGGTTGTATCTTGAAAGTATGGTATAGCTCTTGCAATTAAACAACCGATTTTTGACATTTCGTCTTTTCATGACATGGTTGCCACGCATTACAAAGCGTATCATATGGCTTGACAGCTATATATATAGGTTATGGTTAAAAAAATACGAAAACTATCAACACTAAACAGAACGTCAAAATGACAAACGTCAAGTAAGTGCGTTGACAACTTACCTTATCTATGCAACTGGCAACGCTGTAATTGAAGAAATCATAAGCGGATGAAATGTCACTAGATTTGACATTTCTTCAATTAGCGTTGCCAGTTGCGGCAACCCTCTAATTGAAGAAATCCTAAGCGGAGATTTATTTGACATTACTATGCATTTGCTAAATGTGAAATTGTGTTGGTATGATTTTAACAATATCGCTGTCAAAAGTCGGCTGCTTCGTTGCGAAAGCTATATATGTTTCTTCATAAATGGTTCAGGAATAACCAAAATTAAGTGAAATTTCTGTGTTTAATATTTAATAACTGTTATTAAACTATTAATGAAAATGTGTTTCATTATACGAACTTAAGCTAAAATTTACTAAATACATATAGATATTTTACAAAGGGAAGTTACATTACTACTTTTGTTACGTTGTATATTTAAGCAGCTTAAATCATTAAAAATAATTTTCCTAAATTAAATCAAATTATTGGTTTTCAAGAATTTAATTTGTTAATTAAAGTTGTAGTGTATATTAAATATATTATTGAAATGATATCTGGATTTGTCTCGAATAGGACATATGCACAATTTAAGTATATTATAGTATTGCTGTTTTTTTGACTTCAGCAAAAACGTGCTGTAACAACAATTATTTTTGCAGTATAGATATAATTAATTATAGGATTTATAGACAACATAAACGAGTCACAATTTTATGCCAGTTGTTGTACAGAATTAAAACTCATGCCCCATTTATTATTTTAAATTACTTCAATGAATGCTTGGCATCATATCAATATTTATGTTGTTTATATCTGAGATTATTGAAACTTGAGAATAATACATCAAGGCCAGGAGTCATACCTTTATACCATAAGTAAGGTATGTTGTATGTACATATAATTATAAAATATTCAGACCACAAGTCATTAATTTCAACATTTAATTAAGTAATTTGGACTCGAAATGAGGCATTTTAAGACACAAAGTTAGAAAAAATAACTTTTATGAAGCGTTCTTAAAGCGAATGAAAAAAATGTATACCTAACAGTTTCTTACTTTTGTTAAAACTACCCAACGATAACCTATGCTTGACAAATCGGTTTAAATATGTAATTAAGTCGTGATATAATATGTATGATTAACAATCATTTCGTATCGTGCGTGTATTATGTCATGACTTTTGATAACGCAAAGATATTGACTGCTGGCCTGGGCTACATATTTTCTTTTTATCTGAGGGTCTGAAGTTAATAGAGTGCCCACTATGTATTTTCATGATAATACAAATTGTTAGGACAATTGTAATGACTATTTTTGATATTAAATATGTACACACATGCATATTTTAGTTACTGTAGGTATATTCCTCATTTCTGTGGTTAAATCAATGTAATTACTGTTACCAATGAATTTTTTATTACTTTATTGTTTGAGTATATTTTGGGTGACATTAATTTAAGGTAATGTTTAAGCAGATAATTAAAAACCGCCTTTATAACGTATGATGAAAAATATTGAATTATATACGCAAAATCTACAATCAATAAAATGTAATTTATTTTCCAATAAAGCCAGAATGCCTAACAAACTCATTTAAGATAACCTTAATAATCTCTTGTTTGGTTTGTGCTAATAAATACTCTTATAATGAAGGAAGTTTATAAAATACATAAAGAATTCTTTTAAATGTTAAATGGGTAGATCATAGTTCAAGACAGCACGCCACACAACAATGTTCATCTCTGTTAATGTGACAGTCTTTTTTTTATCAATGTCGTTCGAAATTAAATTTAAAATAAAAGAAGTGGTAAACATTTGAATTGATGGTAATATATTGGGATTCACTTCCAATTTAAAACACTAACCTTATAATTTTCAAATCCGGTTAAATGCTCATTCGATAGGTATTTCATTTCCATTTTGTTCATTTCCCGGCAATCAAATTTCACAGGGAGTATAACTAGATTTTTCCATATATAGTTTGCATTATGAAATGCTGCAAGAAACAATATTCTTTATAAAAAACAATATTCGCCACCGGCCGAACTGCTAATAACTTATATCTAATTAGTTTCAAGTAACGAATGACGCCATTGTTGTTTATGAAGTGCACAGGGCGACACCTATATGTTATGGGTGTAAATGACGTACTTAACTTCTGGTGAAAATTATAACGGGGGTGTTGTAATAAACGATACCTGTAAGACGACAATAGCTTGCAAAATTGTTTTAGCACTAAAATATCGCACAAGTAGTTATTTTAAAATACATGTAAGTTAGCTGGATGAATAATGAAATGTAAAATATATTGTCATAAAGTTTAAAATCTGTAATTCTCTCTAACTTACCGGCATTTGAGGCTATTAATGTTAAACTATTAAACACAAGATGCCTAAGTTAACATGAAGAGGTTCGCTGTATAAAATTTAATACTATTGATTCCAGTTAATATCTTGATATATAATAAAAAGATAAAACAACAAAAGCAAAAAAAGGAACAAATAAAACAAAAACGGATACTTACTTTTACTGTTCATGACTGTAGAAAGCAATGCAATAGCAGTAACACAGAATGGATGAAATAAATAAGCTTAAATTCTTGGTTTTAGTAAGTAAAAGTCTTTGTAGAAGTATAAAAAAGTGACATTAGATCGACATTCTGTCATTACTAAAAATGTAATACTGAGGTTGTATGTAGAATACAACTGATTGAATTTTGGAAATTTTTGTTGTGTTGATCCTTATTTTTATCGCTGCGTAACTGAATCCTCACAATATATAGGAGTGTAATTTTAAAGAAGTTTGCTTTCATTACTCTAGTTGATAGTAGATTATTATAATCAGTGCGGTGTAACCAAGCAGATTTTGTAACCGGTTAATCGTACCCTATCGAACGCACATAATCTGTTAACCGTCGTGACCGGTTATATAATCGGTAATATAATGACCGATATTACCTACCATTGCACAGCTTGAAACGTAATGCACTTGCACTTACCGTCAAATTCAATAACCTTGTCTCGAATTCATGGGCAACTGCAAAGCGGCTGTATGTATACCTGTTACGTGGCGGTTTGTCGGGGGTGGCAGGGTAGGTAGGCAGTCGCTTAAACACAATTAAATAAAATGAGCATTTGGAGACATTTAATTTATTTTTTAATAATGATGATAATAATAATAGTAAATGTTCAGTGTTTGTGACTACAGCTGCCCACCCGTTAGAAATTCTCACGAGCCGCTGCTGAACTTAAATGAAAAGTTTATCTCAACTCGGGAACTGCATATCGAAAAATAAGGAAACTAGAATGAATACGATGTATTAATTGCTGTATACATTAAGAATATTGTCAAATAATAGGTACACATCTCATACTATGAGGCCCGGGCTGCATACGAGGGTGGATCAATTATAAATCAAACTTCTTTTTCAGATTTAGCAAATTTTTAGACGTTTAATTTTTATTTTGCAGCTAAAAAGTTTGTTGCGATGTTCTTAGTTCTAGTTGTTTCATAATCAAATATATTAGTGCTTTGCTTCGTTTGTCCATTTCAGTTTCATTATATTATACACATAATTGTCCAATTACAGTTATCTAATATACCGAGAGAGCATAAATGATTTTCATGTTTGAAGTTGTAGCAACATTGTCTTCCATTGTCTTACCTGTTATATATATATTTGTTTGCCCTTTTCTTATTCATTTACTGCAACTTCAGACATGACTATCATTTTTACTCTCTCGGTATAACCCACAAAGTAAAATTCAAATTTGCCGCCATTATTTTTAGTAACTTCAACATTAAAGTATGAAATTACCTACCATTTTTTATTAGATTAATAGGTATTTTAATATCATTATGTTGAAGTTACTAAAAATAATTGGGGCATATTTGAATTTTATCTTGTAGGAAGCATCTAAAGACAGTATAATTAGGGATGTAAAACAAAACAATTTGTAATAAAATATTTATTAAAAACAATTAAATAATATTGTTTTTTTATTATTTAATACCCAAAATAATAGAAGACAAAATATATCGTTGGCACTGTATTGGAATATCTCCGTTTCATTCACACACGTTGGAGATAACTATACTCGAAGAGCATAACGCAAACAAAAAAGAAATATATAAAAACAATTACAAAAACAATTGAAACGGTACTTCGTAACAAAGTCTTTAAAAGAAGAATCCACAGACATAAAAAACGGTCATCGAGTCACAAATAAATTAACGTTTGAAACGTCAACTCTCATATTTCACGCATAATACTAATCGTTATCATAATGTAATTACATAAGTCATTTTATTTCAGATATATCAGATCACAATACAGAATACGTCACCGAATACTGAACAGTTCCCGAAAAAATATCGTCACTTTTTATCTTCCAGTTTCCCCTTGTCTAGTGACGAGGTCACCAACATTTGCTGTCCCTGCACGTTCTGGTTTGGATAGATTTTGTCCAAACACTTCAGCGACTCACTTAGAAAGTTCTGTATGGCCGTTAACGCTGCCACTATCGCAGGACTGCCGAACCCGTGACTAATGAGCGAAAAATGCGTCAGATGTCTCTGTATCGAGGGATCTAGGAGGATTTGGGGTCTAGTGTTACACAGAGGCGATCTATCCTGATTGAGGAGATCCATGAGCTCCTTTGTAATTTGCTTGGTGGCTTGGAGGAGCTCTTTGCGTCTCATCGATTCGCCATGCTGCCTTAAGAGGTATTCCGCGACTTGCCTCGCTGGGAATTCCGTTTCGCACACGTACCCAAAGTCTCTGGCTAGATGTATGGCTTCTCCTTCGACCAATGACGTCAGCAGTGTGACGTTGGCCGCCTTTCTTCGGCCCGCTGGTAGGTTCAAACCGATCTTTTCTAGTTTTTCCCTGAGGATTCTACCGCCGTTTTTGCTTTTTGCTCGTCGTAGCACTCCGCCTAAGAGGGAAGCGTTTAAACATTCTGGTGGTGAAAGGCGTCTTTGAACTTCACCAACAGTCACTTTGTACTTTGAAGTGGATGAGAGTAACGATAAACGTCCTGGCACAGAGCAAAATACATCACTTGGAGAAACTACTGCGCTGCCTCCGTGGTCTTTACCACTTTTCATGCCTGCAACAACAATAGGAGAAACAAACAAATTACTTTTTGTATGTAATCAATCTTATAGTTAAATTTGCATGGCCATGGAATTCACTACTGCTAGCACATAACTTAATTCAATC
The DNA here is from genome assembly GCA_031763485.1 of Osmoderma eremita. Taxonomy (NCBI): domain Eukaryota; kingdom Metazoa; phylum Arthropoda; class Insecta; order Coleoptera; family Scarabaeidae; genus Osmoderma; species Osmoderma eremita. The sequence goes on from JARFOC010086752.1 coordinate 9,048, forward strand.
AGGATCTTGTTACAACTATACATTTGGTTTTACTTAAAGAGTTTGAAAGTGCTTTAATTTCCAGAAATTGAGACTCTTAAAAAACGTTTGTGTTACAATTTGAAATGGGATATATATATTGAACGGAATAACGCTGCTTGTGTTTTCTTAAATACAGTTGTGCTTTCAAAAGAATTGATCCCATTAGTGTGTCGTCATAAAACCCAGTAGGCATGGCAACGCGCCACGTTTTTTTTTTCAAACAAAACAAACTACATCAAACATAACCATTATATCATGTCTTCGAAATTGATTACTTGATTCTCAGCAAGTTGCTATTTTCTGAGTTTTCTAATAATATAAAATACGGCAAGCTCTCAGCTTTCAAAACTGTCAGGCATATTTAAATATTTCCAGGATCGCAATTTAGTATGTTATGGGGGTCACGGATAAAATAGTTAGGAATCTGTTCATCTCGAAAAAATGACGTAGACGACGCATTAAAGAGTATTAAGGGTACAGGTAAAGCAAGTATGAGGGAACGCTCCTTCTACAATATGGCAGTACAATCACTTTACGTAATGCACAAGAGGCACACGTGAAATATATTATTTTCAGATTAATATCACCAAAAATTATAATATTGAAAGTACGCTGTGTACATGCCCAAAAGGAGTTACCCTAATTACTCTGATACTCTGTCACTTTTGCATACTTATATCCGTTACTGATAATGCCCGGTTTCTGAAACGAAAAGCAGCAGTTATCTGTTCGATATCTGGCCGTTTTACATGTAAAGCGGCCAGATATCGAACAGATAACTGCTGCTTTTCGTTTCAGAAATCGGGCATAAGACATGTTCGTGGAATGCCTCCAAAGTCGGTTGAAAAGAAATGTATCCAAGTAATGAATATTGAGTAACTAATAGGGTATCGAGATTTTAAAGGAAAGGTAAAAGGTTTTTGATTTTTAGATGATAGATCTCGTAATGGATTGGTGGAGAAACTAGTGCTAATTAAAATAAAGGATAATCCTGAATTGTAAAGATTCGAGTCTGGCGCATGCGTCAGATACTCCAGATCAAAACGTAAATAGGCAAAAAACGCAGGCGATATAATTGATATAGATATACTCTGGTCATAGTGTCATACTAATAAAAGCTAGAGTTTCCTTATTAATTTACAATATAAAAATACTTGTAATGCACGTTGAAAAATAAAACGAGGTGCTTCCCTTTGAGAAACCAATCCAAGACTGCTTTATTTATTATAAAAGATACAATAGCGCTATTAATACATAGATGGCGCAACCATCACGTGTTTCGCTCTGTTTACGTTTTTTTTTTGGTAAGTATTTCAAGTAAATTTCTGATTGTTTTTAATGTGTATTATAGTTTCCATGCCCACTATGATGATTTTGTTGTTTTTCCCGGTAGACGCCGGCATTCGACAACCGGCGATAATGTGTGTTAGTGCGTCATCCTCTGTGTTCTTCTAAACGTAAGTAATACATTTTGAATTTTAAATAAATTTCTTGATTTAATTTGCGTATTTAAGACATGGCTAAGATTCATAAGTCTTCGTAAATTTCCTGGTTGTTCAAGCGTTTATAGGGGTAAAGAAACAATTCGGTTTCATAGGTTCCCGAGACATTCGAAAACACCGAAAACTTGGAAGGAAAATGTACATCATCGAATACGCTATAGGCATTTTCATAGATCGCATTATAATTATCATTCTCTAAAGAAGTACCTTAATCATGAAGCTATGCCTCGTGCACCTTCTTTGCAAGTTAGTATTGAAGGATTATCTCCATTATCATCCACTTAAGGAAAATTGAAACATATTTACCTTTTAAATGCCGCGCCATATTCTGTATGCTTGGTTCAGTTGTACCCTTGTACTTCCACGTTTGGCCGTGGTAAAGCACAATTAAAAGAAAGCCGAACAACGTGAGCAGAACATGAGGTTATGTTATGTTGCCATTTTTTGCCGTGAGATCTAATATTTCTACTTACATCTTGTTGGCTATGAACCCCTTAGGTAAATAGAGTTTGTGGCACCCTGTTGAATATTCACCTGTCACAGAAACCTATACTAATGTCAGTCGCAAATATCAAAATGACTATTGTACGGTAAGCGACACATCATACATTTGAAAACCTATCGAGATGTAATTCATTACTTATATTTTTCATTTTATGTATTTTTTTTTTGTATCTTTACGATGCGACTCTTACTAGAAATAAACATAATTTTCTAGCAGTATTCCGTATTACTTCCATGAATTAAATCAAAGAATTTTTTTGCAGATGTTAGCATATAAATTAAGCTTATGTCAACTCTTATTTTCAATCTATATTTTTCATGTCTCTCGAGCAGACATGGTATCTACCAAAATTCAAATTCAATTCATGTGAATTCGCCTCGTCATAATATGAATTCATATTATTAAATCGATAGTTCGCTACAACATAACTCGTTAGATTGGCTGGGAAGGCCATCGAACTTTTAGTAAATTGGAAAGTTCTTAAAAACGTCTCCTTTGATTATGTTGGGCGAAATCGAAAGATGATTGCTGCCGCCAAAAACCTATAAGCAGAGATCCTTAGAAAAAGAGGCGGAATTTTAATTTGCATTTTTGGTAATTGTTTTTGGCGATTCTCTGCTATCGATAAAAGTGATTATTTGGAAGCCCCGACAATAAAAACGAAAATGTTGGAATGATTGGGTGTGGAGGCTTGATTGTTGATAGAATATGAAAAAGATATGAATTTAATTAATTATAGAAGAATTTAGTCAGTGGTTTTCAAATTTTGCTTTATCATTATGCGGGGATACATATTCGATCTGAGGAAGGAGGGGTGACTATTAGTTTTGCATCCTCGACTATTGAATTATTTTTTGTGTATATCGGGGCGTGGCGACATCTGTCGTGTGTAACTATCAAAAGCACGACGTGTATATATATGGTATACAATATAAAAAGCGTATTTATATTTCTATGAGGTCTGACCAGGCATTTGTTAAAGTTCATTTGTTATCCTACTGATTGTGAGTTTACTGAAATCAACCGATTGTTGTAAACAATACATAAAAAAATCGAGGAATATACTATGTAATCTACAAAAATCTTGCTTTCTATATGACTGTCAATTAAATGCAACTGGAGTGATAGTGATTTAAGTGACATGTTGCAATTGAGCTTCTTTAGTTAACGTTTGATACCATAGACCACAGATAGCGCTACGGTTAGAGTACTCGCCAATACCAAATATCGTTCTGAATAGAGCTAGTGTAATGATATGAGAGAAAAAGCGATAAAAAAAAAGACCGTTTAACAAACACGGGATTCCGCCATCTTGTTTATTTACATTCTGCATTACGTTGTTATTTACTTGTGTCGCTCACGTTTTCCATTATTTGCTTGTATTTAATTTCCCGTTGTTTATTTTATATCATCACAACTTTTTTGAACGCTACTTCTGAACGGTTTGTAGTGTTTTTCTTGATTTCCCTTTACAACTAATTTTGGATGCAAAAGTACAAACTCTAACCTATAAGTAAATTGTAACAAACTATTTGACGTTTAAGGTCAAACATAAGTTAAAGGTAATTCACCATATGATAAAGCTTGTGTGGTAATTAACATATGATGAAATATAATACGGAAATTATATATTATCGTACGTGCATATAATAAATGATTCCTGTCGAACATTTAAAAACAAATAGGTGTCCTTTCAATAAAAATTATCTAGCATAATGCTTAACATTTGAATTTGCTTTTATTGTGCTATATTTATTTGAGGAATAGTAGTTTGTGACGTAAGCATTTTCGCGCAGCTTAGGACCATCCGATTTGGCGAGAAGTCTACTACGTTTTCTATCTTTATCTCTTGCAATCTCTGAACAAAGTGACATACATCCGCATATCAACACAAACATTAAAGTATATATTTTCCCCACGATATTTATTTAGTTATATGTTGACACATAAATGTGTATAATACATTAAAAAAAACTTTTTAGAAGGACCACCCGAGTGTTCTCAACTGTACGCCGCAATAAATGCATTAGTACGGAAATGACAAAGGCGCTTCTTCCCGATTAAGAAGGTTTTTATTCTTTTTAATATAAATGGATTCATAAGAATTTTTGCGTCCGGGGTGTGGGAGAAGGTTGTACATATGTTAGGATAGGTAGAAGGAGTGAAGGGAGAAGAAAAAGGAGTGGATGTTTCTAGTTTAAGTTCACGCTCATTCGGTTATTCGAGTTGATAATGGGAATCCACGTATTCTCGAAACACGTGTCGTCCCGAATTAATTAATACTTTGTGCGGGAGGAGTAATCCGAACAGTGTGTTTATTGTGCTGCCCCATAGTCTTTGCAATTTTTGCTACTTATCCCTAAGAAACATGAAACAGAATCGTGTGAGTAACAGTTGATTTTCTAACTTTCACGCATATAATTTGATTAAAATCATTTTTGAATATTGTTTACATTCCAATTCTTCATTCAATTTTATATGGTCCAAATATTAGCGATTTGATTTTAGTAAATACTTACTTTTCAATAAAGGCAGGTCTGCAATAAATCCAGCATTGTCGTCAATACCACCCTGAGCTTCTTCTACAGCTTGTCCCAGTGCTTGATGTAACGACAGTGGGTCGTCGTGAGTTCTCTGTGCTGCGATCCCGTAGTCCGGTCTGCCACCAGCCCCGCTACTATAAGGAAAACTGGCACCATGACCGAGCTGGCCCTGAAATTATTGAGGTTCGAAGATATAAATCGTATTTTGTATCTTTTAACTTAATTTAAAATGTCTTTCAAATTTGATCATATTATCGAGGCGTGTTTGGAAGGTGTGTATTTTGTAATGGAACGGTACGAATAAAAGATTTTTTATTTAATAAATTTAAATACCATAGAAATTTTAAATGTCGGTGCAGTTTTGGCAAGGTTTTAAGTTGATGTTGTTAAATTATCAT
>JARFOC010086771.1:0-14015 GCA_031763485.1 Osmoderma eremita
ACATTTAAGATAGTTTGGTTCACTGTTTGAGGTTCGTCCGGCATCTTGCCGCTACGATATTTTCGTTCACACTACTGAAAGTCTGTGGAGACTGAACTGCAAGTTTCTGGAAGTACTTCTGGGATTTATTTTTCATACTACTTTCTACGAGCGATTCTGAAATCAAAAGTGTCTTGTGCCGATAAGTCAAACACACGAGTGAACGTACTAGCCAGCCCTCCCTCACGTCAAGCTGTAGTGGCCGTTGTAGAAAAGACCCTCCCCGCTGCAGACAGATAAGTCCACAATTTCGTTATTTTTCGAGTCCGTATCGGTGGCGTTACACCCACGCTAGCTACCCCGGTGGAAAGCAGATATGAACTATACCGCCAGTGACAAAGCTTAACGCCATTTAACGTCACGAAATTTAGTTGCAAATTGTTTTAAATGCACTGATTGCATAAGCAAATTCAACGTCAGTTTTTAATTCATCATTTCTATTAGTTTTACATATCTAAGTTACATAAGTTAATTCAACTTCAAGTATTATAAATCATTTCTATTAGTTTTACATACATTACCTCTCATAATATTAGCGAAGCGAAGTTCGCTGAATTTCGGATCCGATACTCTATTATGCCCTACTGTGTCTTAACCTGGCGCTGGTAAATAACTGTACCGTAGTCTGATATTTCAGAGCCTCTTCACAACTGATTTGGCACATGTTTTCCTGTTTTTTTATTATTGATACATTGGTAGCTCGACTGTCTACTTAGAAAATTATTCTTATTCTTTTATTTTTTGGAAAAGTCATTGAGCGCATATGTTTTATGTATTGTGTTGTTGTGCTATTTATGTACGCTTATATATATAGCCAAGTAGACACAGTTTACTGATTTTCAGAAGGCGTTTGACCAAGGTGACCACTATGTACTACTTTGGAAATTACAAGCTATTGGGTTTTCACCTTCCTTGTTAGCGCTGCTTAGATAGTCTTTAATTCGGCGAGAACAATTTGTTGAGAACTGCCATGTGCGATCTGAAACATTTAGTCCGACTTCTGGATTGCAACAAGCATCTAATTTTGGTCCAATTTTGTTGTTATAAATGACATCACCAACATTATTAATAGGGAGCACTTAATATTTGCTGATGATCTGAAGATATTTCGAGAAATAAGGTCGATTGAAGCCTGCATTAAACTGAAAAAAGATATATCAGCAGTTAATGATTGATGTACATACAATCACTTGCAACTGAACATTAAGAAGTGTAAAACTGTGTCATATACGAGAAGCAATAACTATCTAGATTTTACCTACAAGTTAAATGGCGAAGATAAGGCGACTCGGGAGTAACCTTCGACAGGACACTTTCTTTTGTCGAGCATATGAACACAACAATTGCATATGTTTATCGGACTTATGCTTTCATCTGTAGAAGCTGCCGTGATTTTAGAAACATCAGAAGCCTAATATTGCTTTATTACAGTCATATTAGGTCAAAACTGGAATATTATGTTAGCTAGACTAGACTTTGTTTCTGTCGTATACTTAAGCTTTAATATAACACTTGTATTTAATGTAACACTTTATTTATTTATTGCACCATGGGATTCTACAAATAGTTATATAATGTAATTTATATACGTGATTGCGTCTATGTTGCTAATATATATCTGATGTAAACTAGTGGTGCCAACCTATAACATTTTCCTTTCTTATAATTTTTTTAAATTTAAAAACTAGTTTGAAAATGCTCACTACGTGTGGTTAATGGTTTACTCTTATGTCCAATGCCTGTGAGTGTCGTGTCATTGGATAATTTTGCCATAATCGGTCTATTAGTACCATTTGTTAACTGGTTTTTATCAGTCGTGTCATGGCAAAGTTTGACATCACCTTCATCTTTAACTTTTGGCTTAAATTCATTATCTGATGCTTTTAGATGAGATTTGTTTCTACGCAAAACATTGGCAACTCGATCTAGGATAGTGTACGATCTAGCGGTGTCATGTTCTTTATTAATTTTGGCGGGTTCCCACAATTTGTCCTTTCCTACAACTACATTAACACCTTCACTTAAATCTTTTCTAAATTTACTTGTTCTGTCAGGATAGTATTTGTGCTCCGATTTCCTGTTATTTTCTGGTGTGCTTGTCTGGCTATTTGGGGTTCTAATATTTACTATGCACTGAAAGTTGGTAAAGTTAGACAGATTATTGAGACTTATTTCAATGAGGAAAGATACCTTGCTTCCTTGACAGCCTCAGAAAGCGCCATGTATTCGGCCTATGTAGAAGATAATGCAACAGTCTTTTGTTCTCTAGATTACAACGAAATTGGACCACCTCCTAAGTTAAAAACGTAACCAGTATAAGATTTCCGGTGATTGGGACAATTTCCCCAATCCGCGTCCACGAACCCTTTAAGGGATTCCGAACCCCTGATGAAAGTTAACCCAAGGTTAATGGTTCCTTTCAAATATCTAAGCACTCGCTTAGAAGCAATCTAGTGCTTTTTCCCGTAGCAATTGTTGAATTGCCCCAAGTGACTGACAGCCAGCTGACAGCGAAACTGATGTCGGGTCTCGTTGAAATTATCAAATAGGTCAAAGTACCGACTAACTCGCGGTAAGGTAGGTTATTGTCGGAAGGCCCTTCACATTTTACCAGCTTTGCATCGGGGTCTATCGGGGTACAAACTGCCTTCGAATCGAGCGTTCCGATCCTATCCAATAGCTCGTTAATGTATCCAGTTTGGTGCATAGATATGGAGTCTTCGATTCTGCAAAACGCTATACCAAGATAGTGTTTGATTTCGCCAAGCTCTTGGGTCTCAAACTGCTGAGAAATATGACTTGCTAATTGGCCAATGACTTTTGAATTGCAAGATGTAACAATAACATCGTCTGCATAAATGGCAATTAGGGTTAAGTCGGTCTCCTTCCTAATTTGGTATAAACAAGGACCCGCACTTCTAGGTATTGCACCGAAGACTCTTACACCCTGTCAAGCCTGTTATACCAGCTTATACCAGCTTGACGCAAACCATATAGGGACTTTTCAAGTAGACATACCTTATCCCCTTTGCGAAATTCCTTAAGCATTGGCTGTGCATTAATACCAAGTTCGTTGTCTTCCTCAGCTCCTATGATTTCCAGCAATTGAGACAAGTATGTCGGAGTTTCCATGAATATTTCTTCCTCGAGTTCGCCATTTAAGTAAGCACAAGTCACATCGAATTGTCTCATCTTCATTCCGTACTGAACAGCTATGGAAATTAGTAATCTGATCGTACTAAATCGAGCAACCGGCGCGAAAGTTTCCTTGCAACTTTCGGACGCTCGACAAGTTTTCAGATATTATTTTTGATTGTGAACTTTATTTCCATAGCCATAGCGTCATACCACTCACCAGCATCCTTGGAATTCATTGCTTGTCTCAATTTCAGCGTTATGTGTCTCTAGAGTTGTATACCTGTAAACTTTACGCAGTCTTTCAACAGAACAACAGTCTTTAAACAGAACGCGCGATATCCGAACTCTTTGTAGTAGCTTAGATCGGGTTTCTTTCCGGTCCATACTTCGAAAGGAGTTTTTCCACCAGGACTCTTAGATGGCAAACGATTTCTAATATAATTAGCAGTATTCACAGCCTCGACCCAGAAACACGATGGAAGACCCGACTGCATAAGTAAACAGCGTGCAATGTCTAATAGAGAACCATTATTTCTTTCGGCAATTCCGTTTTGTTCAGGATTATGCAGAATCGTGAGTCGTCGTGCTATTCCATGGTCCTTTAGTAGGTTATCGAACTCCACACTGGTATATTCCCCGGCGTTATCTGTCCGAAAATGCTTTACTTTTCTTTCGTGCAGACTTTCAAACATTACATAGAATTCTTCGGTAACTTCGTGTACTTCACTTTTAGTCTTAAGGAAACGTACAACGCACCATTTCGAATGGTCGTCTATAAATTCAACGAAGTATCGTGCTTTACTCATCGATTCGACGCGCATTGGCCCACAAACGTCCGAGTGGATCAGTTCTAACAAATTACTTTCCCGATTAGAACGTTTCGGAAATGGAGTACGCACTATCTTACCCTGAAGGCGAACATCGCACGTAATTGAGCATTTTTTAAACTTTTCGAGTTTCAGTTTTTATAGTCCAAGCACATACCCTTTCTTTACAGCGTCCATCATATCCCGTACATTCAAATACCCCAAACGTCTATGCCACCTTTCAAACGTTTCGTTAGACGTGGTAGCTGCCGTGAAAACCGGTCCGAAATTCGATACGTCAGGGACACCTTCACGCACGAAATATAGCTCACCGTTTTTGTCCACTATCAGCGTTACATTAACGTCAGTTCCAGTAACGAATGCATTGTCTTTTGTAATGTTACTTCGAAACCGTTCTTGTAATTTTTCTCACTGTGAGTAACTTTGTGCGTAATGCGGAGCGTATAGGATGTCGCTTAAAGAAATGTTTATCCAATCCACCAAAAACGTCGGCTGTGAACCCTGCTTTTCCCCGTGCAGTGATAGCCGTAGAGGTTTCATTTGCAAGATTTAATTTACCGCTTTGAGATTTGACTTCTAAAAATTCACTTTTATCGTTGCTCAAGTGAGATGTAGCACCACTGTCCAAGCACCACATTGCTTTCTTGATTGTTTCGTTCAAATATGACACTCTGACGCACACAGATTAACGTCATCTGCATTTTTCGCGGATTCTCAACCAGTCTTGCACTCAGCAGCCTTATGTTCGATTTCTTTACACTTATGGCAGCGAAATTTAGAGACTTCTTTCTTATTTCTGCTTTCCTGTGCTTTCGGTCTTCTTTATATTTTTACGACATCATTTTGCATTATTACATATTTGTATCTAATGCGTTCTGAGAATTCTGTGATATTTATCGCACTTCGGTCTTTCTCGCATTGTATTCTTCAATGATTTTAACACGTAATAGGTACATCAGGCGTAGCCAATTCATCGCCAGATTCTATCGCACATCTGAAGTTTTCAAAACTAGCAGGCAGACTATAAGGTAACATTATTGTTAACAGATCTGGATTGATTTCAATACCAATTTCAATCAATAATAATATATAATAATATATTGGAAGGGCAGTAGACGGCTGAGCAGGCGACCCGGCTGCAGCGCCCCCTCCAATCCTGAGCTGCATCAGGGGAGAATAGAACGCCTAAGATTTCCCACTCCCGGCCGAGAAGGTATCGTGGAGTACCGGAGGAACCCACGCCACCCTCGTCGAGCAAGCGGGAAACCTCAACGGGCCGGAATCCGCTCCGCAAGATCCACCACGAACTAAGAATCGAAGGCTTCTAAATCCGACCAATACCTGTTTAATGGTGAGACCCAAAAAGCGCATTTGGTGGCATTGCGGGGGGTTAACAGCCCAACGTGACGAATAACTTGTTCAAAAAAAGAGAATATAGAAGGACTGTCCACAGACGGCGTCGATCGGAGGACGCTAAAGGGACAGCTGGGAGCAGTCAAGACGGTATTGTCCAAGGAACCGAAAATACCGTGAGGTCCGTTTGGGGCCCGGAAATGTGCGCGGACCTGTATTCGTGCTATGAACAAAGCGAGCCAGAAAACGAGGCTACATGAAGAGAATGCACAACCTATGGTGCAACATCCGTCCGGAACACCGTCACATTACGGCTCAAAAGTTGAGGGACCAGGTGGCGGCATTGAAAAGAAGAGGTTTCCAGTACCCTGCGCAGGAAATAACTCAAAATCCGCGCGAGGGCGCGGCCCCGTCCACACGGGAGGCCCCATTACAGAAAATCCGAGACCGTTTCTTGAGGATCCTAAGAGGAAACAACAACTCGGAACGACCCATACGGCGCAAACAGCATTTGAAAAAGAGAGACGCCGACCAACTGGACGCCCTAGTTGAGGAACAGCTGACGGGCGCTACAGGGTTAGAGACAGTGGGACGCCTTGTCCGCGCGGCCGCCTTCGCTGCAATAAAAGATGAAAGGTGTACTAAGACATACTCAGGAAATATTAAAAAACGAATAACACAGCTACAGAAAAAAATAACACAACCTCGAATAGGAGCATTAAGAATACAAAGAGTGTTGGAATACCTTTTCTCTGTAAAACGGTTTACAAAGAAAGCCCGACGAATTGCAAAAGACATTAGGCACAAACATCACACACTAAGGAAAACTGTACTTCGGGCTATTAAGCAGCAAGATAAGGGCACTAGCTGCAAGTAAAAAGAAGTGAAACCGTGCAGAAAAACGCATAACGCAAAATACACTCTTCAGTCAACATCCATCCAGCCCTTTACGAAAGAGAAACATCCCCAATTCTAACCCCGACATGCAAATCATCCAGAATTACTGAAGGTCATTATACGAAGAACCGACTCCAGTACAAGATGACACAGGAAGAACTCAAACTGTCACTTAAATCAAAGTCAAACAGCTCAGCCCCAGGCCCTGATGGCATTGCTGCAGTCAGGTGGAAGAAATTCCCATCCACACACTCGCACCTGCTTAGAAGTTTTAACCAATATCTAGAAAATCCGTCCATTATTCCAAACTGCTTTCGTGAGGGCGGAACTATCCTTATATACAAAAAAGGAGATAGTAAATAGCCAGAAAATTATCGACCCATCACATGCCAGAATGTGATTTATAAAGTATTTACAAGTATCATACACCATCGAATACTGAAGAATATCGAACCAATTTGGATCACTATACAGGTACAACGAGGCTTAAAACGTGGCATGGCGGGCGTACAGGAAAATCTGCTCATATATGCGAGCATATACTCAGATGCCATCCAATACAAGCGTAATCTTTCGGTTGCCTGGGTGGATTTCAAAAATGCATTCAATAACGCAATTCACATAACCTTATACTGAATGTACTGCGAAAGATGAGAGTGGAAGCGCGGATGGTCACGTTAGTAGAGCGACTGATGCGAACATGGAAGACGGTAGTGTGCGTTGGCCAGCACAGGGATATGGCCAGAAGTACGCCGATTTTCATCCGTAGAGGCATATTTCACGGGGATTCGCTCAGCCCCCTACTATTCTGTGTGTGTACTGCCCCTATCAATCATGCTTCGACAACATCCTTGTTATAACGCCGGAGAACCCAGTAATAGAAAGCATAGGCTGACACATCTTCTGTATATTGACATCCACGATAAATAACATAACCTAATATTTATTTATTCAATGAAAAGTCATTTGAAACGTGTTTTGGCAATCACGCCATATAAGATGTCATTCACAATCAATGACGTGCATCGACCTTTATCCTGCCTGCCCCTACATAAAAGTCGTTCTGTAGTGTGGTCTAAAAGAGTTTGTATTGATATTTTTGCACCTTCTTCTGTGATATCCATTTCATTGGGCTAACATTGCTTTTCCATCAAGAGCTTTATTATACGAAGGAAACACATCATGCCTAATTTCTTTTAATACTATTCTTATTCCCTCATATTGATGTCGTGTCAATTCTAGGTCTATTTATAGTGCTAACGCTTTCTTACTACTTAGAAGTTCAGTTTGTGTTTGCCTCTGAGCTGCCCGTGAAATTTGTTCCTCGCGCTCTGCATCACATATGCTTTGAACTTTATAACACTTTGCTGTTTCGACTGATTTTACTGAGCGTGTTCTGCGCGCTTTATGCAAATTTTGTGCAGGTTCTAATTCCGCCTAAGTTATGTAACGTTTTGAATGCCGCCGAACTAGTTATATTATTATGCTCGCGTTTTCTTTTTTGTATTTCAATTAGAGCGAGTACGTTTTAACTTAAAGATAACAAAACACATGTTACTTCTGGTTGTTTCCTTACGTGTATATATATATTCGTCAGTAGTTGTTTTTTTTTGTATTTCATAATTCCCCTTTGATACACCGCAACGCGTTAATTCCTTGCCGTTCTTTCTCGATTTCGTGGAAATGAATCGTATATCATATATGAACTCTCCTTATTGGCTACCTATTGGATCACGCGATTGACGAGATACGGATGCTGATTGGTCGAAGTTCACTTCTCTTGAAAACGCAGGAGTCGAGGGAAAAAGTTGATAAAAGCCGGTGTTGTCGAGAAATCTGGGTGGTTTTTGTTTGTTGCTGCCTGTTAAGTCCACCATCCTGTTCGAAGTGTAGGGCAAAAGTTCAGTGAATGTGTCGTTAGAAAGTCAGTTTGCCGTGACTCAAAGTCTGTGGCGACTGAGTTTCAAGTTTCTGGGAATACTTCTGGGATTTATTTTTGATACCACTTTCTACGAGCGATTCTGAAATCCAAGGTGTTTTGTGACGATAAGTGAAACACACGAGTGAACGTACCAGCTAGCCCTCTTTCACGTCAAGCTGTAGTAGCCGTTGTAGATGGGACCCTCCTCGCTGCAGACAGATAAGTTATTTCGTTATTTTTCGAGTACCCCCCGTATCTCTCGAGGCCAGCGTCCGTATTGGTGACGTTACACCCACGCTAGCTACCCCGGTGGAAAACAGATATAGGCTATACCGATAGCAACAAAACTTAACCCCACTTCACGTCACGAAATTTAGTTTCAAACCTATTGTAATTGCACTGATTGCATAAGTAACTTCAAAGTCAACTGTATGTAATCGTTTCTTTTAGTTTCACATGTCTTAATTAAAAATTTTGCAAAAGTAAATTGTAATGTCAGTTATTTTTTAAATTAATTATTTCTGTTAAGCTTTACATTTATAACCGAACAGTTTACCCAAGTTAATTCAATGTCCAGTTTTATAAAACATTTCTATTCGTTTTTCATACATAACCTCTCATAATATTAACGAAGCGACCGATATAGAAGTAGAACTCATTGTATGATATATGTGCTGAATTTCGGATTGTAAATAAATGTACCGTAGTCTGAATAATTCAGGACCTCTTCAAGGCCGATTTGGTACATGTTCTTTTTTTATTTTTAATACATTGGTAGCTCGACTGGCTACTTAGCAAATTATTTTTATCCTTTTAATTTTTAGAAAAGTCATGGAAATTGAGCTACAAGTATATAGGTCATTCATGAATTTTTGTATATTGTAATGCGGTATTAAGCATTGTTTTCTCTGATTGATTTATATAACCACTATATATTTACTATATATTTACTGAGCGCATATGTTTTCATGTAGTGTGTTGTTGGGCTTATTTATGTACGCTTAAACGACGTATAATTGTCTGATGTTAACCTTGATGGCTTCTGTTAATATATATGTTGTTTATTTGACCGTACCCTTGACTTTCATTTATACGTACCTACTCCCCCTATCATCCCGCCTTTTACCGTGCTATGGGCCAAGTCCTGTACTGAAAATAAGCCCGGTGGCGTTAAAATTATACCGTATGAATTGACGAAGTTACCCACACTGTCTCTGCTAAGCTAGCCGCAAGCCAGCATTCTGGACATAACCTTAACGTAACCTTAACGTAAGTGACGTACCTTGGAACGACGGAGTATTTTGTTAAGGGGCAATACCGGCGTCGTAGGTTTATTTTTGTAACAAGTTAGCCTAGCAGTTAATCTCGGTTGCGACCGTACGAGTTGGGTCACCTCTGATGTTGATAGATAGAAAATGAAAGAATTTAAAACGATACCGGATTTAGAAAACTTAGCTGTTTGACCATGTGTGAGTACGTGAGTCTTGGATGGACAACTTACGAGTTTTCTCCCGAAGAAGAGTTGCAAAATTACCTGGACTGGCAAAGGGTTCAACCAATCACAGACCCACAAATATTCATTTAAAAATATTATATGAAAACAAAGCTTTACTATGTTGAAGCACGGGTTAATTAAGTATTCATTCGTTCAGAAATTTTGTAAGGTAATACGGATTAAAGTGATGCCTAACACAACTAAATTTAATAAAAGGGATTAAAGATAATTTAGAAATCAATTAATGAAATACATATCTTCTGTATGCCGGGAGCAAAGAGGGTTTTGCCTGTCTCCATGATACTTGTTACTAAGGGCAGTTAAAATGTACTCATATTATCCGCATTTCCTAAAATAAATGTAAATCGGTTTATTGCTTATTTCATAGAAAAAAATATTAATGCATCGCAGATGTTGACTAACATCTACAGGAAAACCATTATTAAACTTATCCTAAATAAATAGTTATGAGACGTCATGAAATAATGTTACACGCTGAATGTAACATAACAATAATACGAACTTATGTATAATTTTAACGAATGAATTGATTTATCAAATACCTTATATAATACCCTTTGTGCATGTGTGTGTGTGTGTGTGTGCGTATGACGTGTACCACCCTTTTCTGTCTTCCTACACCCTTGTCACTCGTTCTACTCCCTCCAAATCTTCTTCACTATACACTTTTCCAATCACCCTTCTTTTGCGATCGTTTTCTTAATATCCTTTTTCTTAATGTCCCTTACAGACTTTGCTTTACTTTTCCGACTTTTCTGACTCTTCAATTTGTTTATTCATATTTAATTCGTTGCTCTTATTACCATCCCAAATATTCCCGTCATCATTACCACGGCAATCTATTATTATGTACTCTACCGCGACGTACTGGTATGTCGACGGTTTCCAAACTATACTACCAACATACAGCCTTCCTGGTCGCCCTCAGAACTCTATGGTGGCAACTTGAGCTCGGTTAATTCCACTGGCGCGTCGTTCTTCGCCTGGTGCACTCGCGGTGTAGTGTATGAAATTCCTCCAAAACCTTCTGTTGTGTGGTGTTGTGTGATATGTAATTTTATTTATTGATAATATGCAAGATATAAAAACAATAAAGTATTCTTTGATTTAGTAACATGTAGATAACTGTAATAATCACTAAAACCCAAAACTTAGAAATTCGACATTAATAGATATTTGTATTATATAAATACATAGGTATGCATAGGTACATACATATGTGTACATGTATATTTAGATACACTGTCGGGCACACAATGCATAAGGCGAACAAAAATGGCGAAACTTTTGTTTTACATGGAAAAAAATCCCATTATTGTAGCAACTGGAATCCAATTCCTACTTGCAATTATTTAAATTTTTCAAAGTTGTATAAAAACTTAAAGTATATCTCTTACGTTGTGACAACTCGGTATGTCGCTGGCTTAGAGCCAGCTATTGTGTTCTATTGCGTAAAGGATATAGTATACAACCGTATAGCTGTAGTATTTTTCAGTTTTTATATTATAAACTATTTTGGAATGCTCTTAATGTTTTACTAAATAATATACAATCAGTACGTAGTTAGAGCAACATATTTTATACTATTATGTTTTTATACAGTATGCTAGCTAACTCGTTTTTGAAAGGGTAGCAAATGCACACAAATTGGAATGTATGTAAAATATGTTATTAATAGGAAGTAATAATTTAAAGAAATATTACAATGAATCTAAGCGTCCTCTAATGACCACAATGTACGACGCCTTATGCAGTGACTAATCTATGTACTACATTTTTTTGAATTAACCGTCATGACATTTAAGGTGATGTTCAATAAATGGGGCTCTTTATGGATGTGATGTTTTTTCCTGAAATTAATCTTATGCAATGGAAGTTAAAATTAAAATAAAACATGTATATACCATTAAAAAAATGAAAACAATTATCAACTTATTCAAACTATTGTGATACGCACGTGCAAGGCGCTAATGTTTGCATATTGTTTCAACATACATTTAGAAGGAAGAATACATTTTATCTATTAAAAAGCAAATACTAATTATAATACATACTGAGTACGTTATGATGATATTTTTAGGTATTTGTGTTAGATATTAATTATCTATGGAAGTTTCTAGGTAACAAAAATTCAGACTTTAATATTAAGGAAATAATAACGCTATGATAACATAAAACAAATATTCAGCTGGTGCAAATATTTGAAAAAGCTCTTAAAGTAAACAAATATACATATTTCTATCGGATATGCAATCTTCACTGTTTATTTTACAAAGTCCATTACTCGTGGGTATTAGGAAGACGATAATATCTCCATTTTACATATTTTAATTAGCAGTATAGATAAGAACATCACCGAATGATATCTATACCGACCAATTTTTGACATGAGTCTTAAGAATTAAACTTAAAGAACTTCATAGAAGAAATTATTGGAAACGAAAACAATAAAGGCGTATACAATGGCACTAAAGTAAACCTGTAATAAAAGGTAGTAAAATATATTTCGCCCGTATGCACAAATGCGGATAAGATTCAACATCGCTTGCAATCTGTATGCCACTACCTCGTCGTCCAAGTTTAATTCTATAGTGCACTTTAAAAGAAGTATTGCTCTTATCCGTCCTTTTTTATTTTATGCGTGTTTGTATATATCTATGCTTTTCCCTAACGGGGATTGTTGCCATATATTATTTGGCGACTGTTGGTAAGAGTGTCATTAAAACTATCACCACCATCAATAGAATTGTTTATTGTATAATAATAAGATAAAAATGATGAATTTGTAGAATTGTAGTACTGAAGTTTACAAGCGAAGGTGAGAGGACGAAATCTATTCGCTAAAAGATAAGCAAATGATTTTGATTTCCTTTACATATTTTGCTAAAAATGTGATTTTTCAACTATTTATTACCAAATTTACCTGCTCATTCGGTCATTGTTCTTGACAATGTGCCTTACTACAGTCGCAAGTTAGAAAAAGTAGAAAGAACTATAAGAAAAGGACACATACAGTCGTTAACACAGATAAATGTTTCCGTTATGGAAGGGTTAATGAAAGGTGATTTGCTGAATATAGTATCACAATAAAAAAACAAGTACAATAGATATGTACTCAAAGAAGGAGCCGCTCATACTGTCCTGAAATTACCACCATACCACTGCACCTTATATCCCATTGAACTGGCCCATGTCAAAGATTACATCACGCGCAATAGTACAAGATGTAAGGTCGACGATAAATTCACAGGATAATATTTGTGAGTTGGCAGCATAAGACTTTAAGTAAAAGACACGGAGAAGCGGTGCCCTCATTTGAAGTAACTCTATATACCTACTACTAACGTAAGCTACGAAAAGTCCCGAGCAGCAGATATGCAGTACTGTGGCATAATAAAATTGACAACCATGTGGGAGGATTAAATTGGACCACACGATTTCCATATATCTATTCAACCGAAGTCTTAAGGTGGATCTCACCGATCAAAAAAACTATCATAGAGTGACAAGCTCGGGAAACTGACTGCACATGAATCTAGAATATATAGTTAGGTGGGAGGGCACCATCCCACTAAAAAAATACACCGCTGTGGTTCAAACAGAGATGTAAACTATATTCCATCGTGCAACAGGAAATAATAAGAGGACCTATGGAAGGAAGCGATACTCAAGGAATTATGGGACCCTAAAGTGAAATCAAGACTAGCTCAGGAATGCAAACGGAAATTGAATAAACTCGCGCAACTTTGTTGTTTGTTGTGCATTAAAAGGGCACCTACAAGAAATTGGGGTTGACATCGAGTACCAAAACTCCATACAGTGTAATGGGTCAATAGAGGCTGCACATCGCACATACACGCCTTATATCCTTTAACACACGAAATCTTTGAGAAACCAAAAAAGAACCCTGATCATTCTACAAACCAACCAACCAAGGACTTGTACAGATAGTGTAATGGAACGGCACAATCTAAAATATTTTTATTTAAATACCATAGATATTTTAAATGTCGGTGCAGTTTTGGCAAGGTTTTAAGTTGATGTTGTTAAATTATTTATATATTGTAAAAAGGAGTTGTGGACGAGTAATAAAGTGTAGAGAAAGCCTATAGTAAGAAGACACGAGCTATCAAGCGGGACGTCAGTTTTGACAGTCAAGTTATAAGTTATAAGTTATAAGTTATAAGTTATAAGTTATAAGTTATAAGTTATAAGTTATAAGTTATAAGTTATAAGTTATAAGTTATAAGTTATAAGTTATAAGTTATAAGTTATAAGTTATAAGTTATAAGTTATAAGTTATAAGTTATAAGTTATAAGTTAT
>JARFOC010086782.1:0-14014 GCA_031763485.1 Osmoderma eremita
AATGTAAATCGGTTTATTGCTTAGTTCAAAGAAAAATTTTATGAATGCGCGGCAGATGTTGACAAATCTAAAGGAAAGCAATTCTGAAACTCATCCTAAATAAATAGTTACAAACCATCATAAAATAATATTTTAGAAAAAAAGAATTGTTTTCTGTTACATGAAGAGTGTAAGTATTAAAAAAATTATTAAATTAATAAAGAAATATTTGACACAAAGAATTGCTTTTCTTTCACACTAGCGACGCGTTAACGCATAACTGGTTGCCTACTATGCCGTTAGGTGTAGGAAATGCCTATGTGTAACGTTACAGAAAAAATGGCCTGTATGTAATCTGAACCTACAAACTGAAGCAGCGTTTTGGACATTTTATCCACGACAATCGAAACAAGAGCATGGAATTTTAAACAATTGTTAATCGTATATTACTTTAGAATATTATTGTTATTATTACTATTGTTAATATTATTATGATAGGTAATTGTGAGGGTTTGTTTATTAGTTATAAGCGTATTATGTTTGTCATTCTACTACGTAAGACCGCACAGTCTTCAAATAATACACTTAAGCAAAACATGTTTCGGTTGGGACCCAAATCCTACTTGCATACGATAAAAAGGACATTGAGTCACATACACTTTTGGTGATTTGTACGTAGGCAGTTGTATATAGAATTTAACCAAAACAGACGTGTTTGATTTTACTTTGATTTTACGCAATATATACCTCGTAAATGCCAATTTAAAACCACACGTGGTGTCGTGAAGTAAGGGCAAGATCTTTGGTGAAGGGCTGATGAATTATCAAGCGTTAGACGCCAGGAGAAATTTCAGAGGACAATTCGGGGAAACCAAATCAGTCTCGTTAAGCTACGAAAATTAGATTGTACTGGAATCGTTATATTCGTCCAGATGACCATACGGTAATCGAACCAAACACCGTCTCATTTTGTCATTCTTTTTGATTCATATAATTTGCTTAAAAGTCAATATTTAAATTTACATTTGTTGTATTAAACATCAGTTTCATATAAGATGACTACTAGATACTAAAAAAATTATCATCATAATCAGAGCAATATAAAAACAAATCTATTACCTGCACATGCGTCAAAGACTTATTTATGTAAAAATTTAGAGTTTTAGATGTGGCGACAAACTATAGAGCGCCAAATTTCATAAAACAAGGCATACGTCACATACAAACATTAAAATATACCTACGGATACCCTATGGATAATTATATAGTTCTAGTGCATAATAAGTTTCTCTTCTTTGTTTTAATATAAGGTAATTCCTTTTTAATTTATATTGCGTGGTATATTGTCGAAAAGCCATGCCGTTATTGTATTTAAATGTTCCTAGTATGAGTTGAAACTTTTAATATTGCTTATAATAACTTGCTTCCGCTCTAGGAGTTTATAATTACAATCGCTATTATCACGTTGCCAAATGTTATAAATCGAAAATTCCGGTTTTAGATACTGGCACCATAATAATAGTTAATTTATTACAACCAAATATTATTCTAGCACTTACCTTAGAAAGTTGCAAAAGTCGGGTACGATTTCGGAGAAGAAGGATAGCGAGATGGGAGACAGAAAAGCTCGAAGACGGATCTCTAACAGCTTTATCGGTAGTAAAAGCACAACTGCTGCCCCGTAAGCGCGCTGAAACTATGCGACGCGAATTTACACGAGTTTTATCGACGTCATATTTCAATATCGCGTGCTTCCCGTATCTAAATTGATTTCGCAATTTATAACGTACTAAAATCGCACGTTATACTCATTGGTCGACGCGAACTAAGCGAAATATTTTAAGGAACGAATCAAAAATGTTTACAAATCTGCAACGGTCTACAGCTTACTTCTCAATGCGAAACAAAATAAGGAGGTCCGTTAGTCTAGGATAAAATGTTCGGTGCGTCGCGTCGCCTATCAGGAAATTGTTTGTAATTTGTCTTTAACAGAAGAATTGTTATTTACCTACCGCAGGCGTACTCTTGGATTCAGGTCATTAACGCTTGCAAATAGCTGTTTTAAACTGGTTTACAAAAGTACAAATACCATAGCCAATAATGGCGCGGATTTCCATTGGGACCACAGGGACTGAATTAACTGTTTACAATTACATCCGAATGCAATCCCATAATACTTCTAAGCAATTATATTTAGTTTGACCTGATTGCACTAAAAATAAAGAGTTGTGTTTCAATGAGCTATTTGTCTTTCTGGGTTATTTGTGGGTTACAGCGCTATATATGCCGTCTTCCACACCGAGCCTCCATCACCTTCCATCTAAATAGTCATCTTCTTCTGTTTGTCTTTCTTTCAAAGTTCTTTTAATCTCCGAATCCCATGTCTTATGCGCTTACCTTGTTTTCGTGTATATCGTTATCTCCATTTCCAAGCGTTCTGTGTCAGTCTTCCTTCTTGTATTCGACGCATGTGTTCATTTCTTTTTTGTTAATTTTTTGAACCCAGTATGTTCGTACATTTATCCTTTCTTTGATTGTCCTATTTTTAGCTCGGTCTAGTAGCGTTAAACCACAACTTCATCTTCAGGACATCATCTAGGTTGCTTCTAATTTTCTTTCCATTTCTTTGCTTAATGTCCATATTTCTGAACCATACCTACCGGTGCTTTCCACTACAGTACAAAACATATTCCCTTTTATAGCTTTAGAAAGTTGCTTAACACTGAAAGCAAAACAAAAATATTCTTACCACCTTAATGAGTGAAGAACTCTAGATACGTATTTCATAACACTGAGTGTTATTTAAGTGATGTTCTAGTGCAGTGCTTATCTTCCAGGGTACTACGTCTAACATTATTTTCCTTTGTAAATTCTAGTGAGAATGGAAACTTAGTTGCCGAAATACGTATCTAGAGTTCTTCACTCATTAAGGTGGTTAGGGTGTTTTTTGCTTTAGTTTTACTATTTCAAGCCACCGTATCCTTTTATTTTATATTAACACTGAAGTTATTTGTCTGATTACATTGTTACCATTCTTTACTTTCTTTTCCATATCTTTTTTATCTCTATCCTTGTCTACTTTACAGGTGTTTGAAACAGTTTATTCTAATTTTAAATGAAAAATGAAACAATTACCTTATTTTATCACTTTCACTATCTAGTGACTGAAGTTTCAACAGCCTACATCATTCTCAAACTGTATAAGTTACAAATGCAGATCAGACTTATATACCAAACAAGAGTAAATACTACTAATTGAATATACAACACATAATTGCACACATAATTAACAATTAATTAAACATAACTACCAATCATGGCTCTAAGTCTCATGGATTTGTATAAATGGGTGCAGAGAGTTACTATGTATCACAAAATCTGTAAACATTGATTTTCGATGTCCTTTAAAATTTAATGTACCATCTAATTTGATTACAGTTATGTCCAAAAAGTTTATGCTATTACTTTCTTCTGTTTATAAAGTGAAATTTTTATTGTGCGTAGATAGAGTAATTTAGAAAAAAATTCCATTGACGTGCCAATGAAACGCCAAAATGTAATCCACATAACGATACCAAGAATGTTTTAACTCTGATGATAGGATTTTCTCTGTAATGTGTTTAAAAAACATTTCTCCCAGTAGAGACCTTAACAATGAACGCCTAGCTGCTGGGCCTTCTGTTTGTTTATAGATTGTATAGACAAAGCTGAAATAGATTTGCTCAATGACTAGATGGGTTAACAAAAGAATTTCTTGTATGATGGCCCGATTGATATTTCGTTGTTCCAAACTAATTTTAATCAAATCCAAACAGTCCGTTGGTGGTTTTCCGCAAACTTGCTTGGTATATCAAAAGACACCAGTTTCGCAGTTTTAGCAGTAGTAAGTATCTTTTTTTAATTTGGTCGTTAATCAAATTGATTTTTTTACAGAGATATTGTCTTCAAAATTCATATCATGTCTAAGGAATGTACTTAAGTTTTTGTCTAGTTTTCCCTGCCCAACCACAGGGAATGAATGAAGCAACTGGTCAAATGGGCGATTTATCTTCATGAATTTTAAGAAGTGCTTATAGTTACTGGGCAAAGGGGCTCATTTGTGTAAGTTTATATTTATCTGTGTCAGAAAACGCACTGTCACAATTTTTAATTGTTTAACCTGCATTTGGTAATAACTTGTAGTAATGATTTTCTATTCTATAATAGATTCTTTATTTATGAAATCCATGACTTTATTTGTATAATCCTTCTGATGTAAGATAAAATTGAAGGTAATTTCAGATACAAAAAGAATTTGGTTTCCCTGTATTTGATTTTAATATTTTTTTGTATTGGAAAATAATAGCATCTGTCTAATCTTTATTATGATGCATTATGGCCTGTTGTGTACTTATGCAGTATAGCCTTGCCCCTTATCTCCTCTAAAATGCTACGCTGCACAGATAAAATTCAATTGCAGATAAGCCAGCGGATAATCAGAAGCAAGGATGAATTACCACGAGTCATCGTCAACCTTGTGTTAAGTATTAAATGAACAAGGGTTGCATAGTTACTCTCAACTAATAGTAAAACCAAATAAAACAGTTTAGAAATACAGAAATACAACACAGAGGTTTTTTTAACCTGTTTTGGTTTGTATTCGTAATATTTTCCGAGGTTGCATTATAAAACAATATGATATAGTGAACTAAATTTAAAAAAATACCTTGGAACAACAATAATTATTCAGCTGAAGAGTGTAGGTGTCTTCCAAGGTTTTGGAAGAGATACAAATTCTAATACTTTTTTCTTTATAGTTTCTACTGAGGGTGGGAACTTGCCTAAATAGGTATCTAGAGTCAATCACTCATTAGGGTGGAATGGGTTATTCTGTATTGCTTCTTTGAGTCTCTCCTAGCTCAGATGTATCACTGTGCAGTTTTCGATGGGAATATATCGTATTTTTACAACTTCGTTCAACGGTAGCACAAGGATCCATTTTGGGCTCCCTTCTATTCGCTGTTTATACTAGTAATCTCTTTACTAATATTGTTCAAATTACCACCCACGCTTCAACGTTTCGGCAAATTAAGAATAAAAACCTTACTGGAGATAATGCGGTTACAATTTACGTCGAAGGCAAGCAGCTGACGGACAGCAGTGGAAACAATTAATAATTCGGGTGTTTTAATTGATACATAACTAAGCTGTAGGAATCATGTTAATAAGATGATTAGAAAAGTTAATTTCAAACTCAAGGTTCTCAAGAGAGAAAAGCTTCCTATTGTGACACTCTATATGATTCCTCTATTGATGCTTTGGGCAGGCAGAGACAACATTGCGTCCAGAACTCATATTTATGTCTCAGATATAGGATTGATATCTCCGATGCTAAAACACAGCAGGATTATCTACACACTGAAGAAGCTTGGACGACTTAACATGCAAGTACAAGTATAGATGGACTTTATGTGCATGTGTTTATACCATAAAATTATGACATTAAAGCAATCTGCTTACTTATGCATATAACGAAATACAGTTCCGTATAGATGTTCAGAACTTAAATTTACGTTATAAACACGTTCTATTGTCAGCTCTTCATTATTGTGACAGTCTTAAAGTATGGCTCAGTTTTCAAATACTAATTCTTTGCCCGAGTATTTGAAATCGTTTCCGTTACCTTTATTTTCATACCAAGGTCTGGTTACTACACTAGGATTATGATATGTATTTAAAAACGCCATAAACTGTTTTATTGAAATCTAAATTTTTAATATTGCATAAATCATATACATACAGCAGCTTCTTTGTTGCTGTCGCCCTTAACTTAACTTTCTTGTTCTAATGCGATAAAGTAATCTCTTAGCAAAACGAAGGGTGTTATAATGTAGTGTAAAAGCAACACATTACATCAGGATTTAATTTCGATTCACGTCAAAGTGATTCCCTTCAATCATCTTCACTCCTATGTGTGGTGAGCTTATAATTTCTCCTCTCACGATGACAGGTGATTTTAGGGTCTGATTTATGTATAATGTTGAAGATTAGCTGAATTAGCTTCGCCATTCCTAATTTGCTAGGTTTCTAAACGTATAAGCCACTAACATTTAACACATGTTTTCGCCATTAGATTTCCGGGCGAAATAAGTTTCTTTTGGTATAAAACCCATTCTACATGTAATAACTTATATTATATTATATTTCCACGATGTTTTGATGTTTTTACCTAATATTTTCGTTTTAAAATACCGCAATCTAACGATAACTTGCGAACAGTTAGAGGCATAGACAACAGGAATAGAATGCAATCTCTTAATAAATGGAGTGAGATGGGGAGCAGAGAGCTCTCTAACAGATTGGGAGAGTTATGTGGCGGTAGAATTAAAAAATAGGTTTATTGGTAGGAATTTCAAGTTTTGTATTTAAAATTTTAAAAAGGACAAAGAAAAACAATAAACACCTTCAATTACTATATTTATTTGAGATCTTTTTACACTGTATAATATAAAATACAAAATAGGATACGGTGGCATAAAATAGTAAAAAATAACGAACAAGTTTCTGGTAGCGGTCTTTGATCGTTTTTTCTAGTTATATTATTAGCGCCATTAATATAATTGTATCCGTATTGTATGTATGTCCGAAATTCGTAATAAGTGTTTTTTTCTACATCAGTTGAATGCCTACATAATTTAAAATTAAAATTAATTTTTTGCTTTATTACAGATATTGTATAGTGCTGTAAATTAAGGTGTGTACAATTTTGCTTCAATATATAAATAATAATATACATTTTTCTCATGTAATTTCTATTTAAGCTTTTATATTGTTGCATCAACTACCAAACAAAAAAAACAAAATTATAAACCTACTTGCGATATTAACCTATAAGTAACGCACCTGTAACAACATATATGACATATTTGAAACTAGTTCCTTAAAATATTAATTATTATATATGTAACTTACAAAAACAAAAGATAAACAAGAAGAATTGTTTTAAAAAAGTCCAAAACTGCAAATTAATCACGCAAAACACATAATACATACGAAACGAATTTGTATTAATGTAGCAAGCACGTGGTGACACAACAGAGGATAATGTGGGCATGAATCATTTATCATTCTCGGCGTGAATATAGCACCAACCACATTCACTCAGAGACATCTACTGAACTGGGAGAGTAGCGCCGCCATGACAGTTTTACTCCCTCCAACTTAAGATTACATGCCGTGGTTAGAGGCACAGAACACCAATTAAAGAGAAACGCGAACGTACATTTCGTACGAAACATGGAACTTGATATTGAATAACAGCGCCCTATGGGTGGGTACACGGCCAAACATGAAACTAGTAATTACGTTTAATTTGCATGTCATGTTCATATAATCATATATTTGTAGTGTCTCTATATTTGTAATGTATACCATATCTAATAAATATTATTATTATTATAAATTCTTCTGGCATACACAATAAACTAAATATTTATTTAAATTTACTTTCAACAACCACAAATTACCCTAACCGCAAACAGATAGAAAGAGGAAAGAAACAAAGAAAAATATAAAATATAAACATATAAAACTGTGAAGCTAGTAAATAGAGATCAGTAACCATCAATATCTGATTTCATAGCAGTCTAGTTTAATAGAATTCTGTTTATCGATTCTACAGAATGCATCCTTATCCGAGGATGACCGAAGTGAATCGATATTGCGACTATGAAATACAAAGTTGTTCGAAGTGTAAGGTGTCCTTACGTAAGCTGAGTTTTTCCTTGAGACTTCATGCTGACTATGAATACCGGAGTTAATGATCTTCGGTCTCCCAGAGCGTGCTTCATCGGTCAAGCTGAGACCTTCCGAAGAAAATTTTTTAACCACTTATGTGCGGTTCGATCATCTTCGAATGCGGCACATATTTTTCGCGCCGCCACTATAGCTTTGGTACTAAGTTTGTACCCATAAAATAAACAACCCTGAATTAAAGTTTTAATTGTTGCCATTTTCAATTATTTAAAACTAGGAATTGAGCAAAAAAACACAAACTGTGTATGTATCCGATAAAAGGATACCTACTAAAGAAGATGACAGATACCAAACAAGTGCTATCAATCAACAACTTAAAAAAATATACATGACACCTTGCTTTGCACAAAACCGCAGGAACTTATTTGATAACCTAGGAAGTGCTCATGGTGGGACCCTTTTTATGTTTGGATATGAGAGATACATGTATTAAGTATTAAAGGTTTAATTAAGAAAGTCATGTATGGAATACTTCAGAGCAAATAACTTTGGAAAGAGATGTGTTTAGTCTACGTGAACTCAGACGGCGATAATACTGGGTTAGAGATGCTTATCTGTGACACACATGGATGAAGCGACAAAAGATTTGAGTGAGAGCGGTATATTAATTGTAAAAAAAATCATATTCTAAACAAATAGTGCGAGAAATACTCGATACATTACAACAAAACTAAAGACGGAAATCTAGAAAAAATGATTTTTTACATTTATAAGTTACTTCGATTTTCAGAACATCATAAACAATGGTGCAAGATTTTTCCGGTTTAACCAATTTAATCATGTTTTCAAAATTCCGGCGATAAACATTTTTATTTGGAGACCACGCACATCGGTCATATTTTTACTACTTGTACAGTTGTCATCATTTCTTTTTTACGAATAATAACATTAAACGTTGGTTTAAAATAAAATTCTTTAAGCATCATATATAACAAAAATAACACTTAATCGAATGATGTTATACTTTTATAGTACACAGTAAACACCTAACAAATGGCTCCTTCAACTACTTAACTAAACTACAGCTTTTTCTAAGGAGACTACAAGTATGTTATAAATTGGTACAGTATACAGATATTCCATTAGAGTCAGAGACACACATTCCACGTTCTTGTATTACTAACATTAAGATCATAATACGTTGACAAATACGCGTAGACGCCTAAGTTGTTAGTACAAAATTTCTGAGGCAATAGAAAAATCCAACTCTCCTTCAAAATCATCATCGACTATTTACAAAAGTCCTATTACCCCGGGCGTGCTCGCGCTTCGAGATATGCGTAGGCTTAAACACAGCATCAACATATTACACAGAGCCAATCGGTGTCCGTGACATCAGAACACTTGTACCAGGTATAGAACATAGATGTGCAGTGAATTCGAATCTTCTCATGTTGCATGTCTTCCGTACAGGAAGAGTTATGCGAGACCACAGTCGCTTACTCGATCTTTCGTGTAAAATATTTTTAGAGAACTATATTTGCAAACATCGACGGCACACCGATATCTGAATACGGAAATCTAATGTTACACGTTCGATGTGGAGTGCTTTGTAGGCAATAGCGGGTGTGTGCATATGTATACCGTCGATATTGATTGATATTAATTTCTGTACGCGTTCTAGGCATGACGCTTGAGCGTATCTGCTTCTGGTTCACAGCATGCATCGATGATTTTGAACTATTTTTAATTGAATTGCATTCAATGTTATTATACATATGGTATAAATATTAATGTTGATCGGGAATAATGGAACAAAGGAATTGTTGAAAGATGATCTGGTTTAGTTATCTATATTCTGACACCCTCTTCTAGTAATATTTACATATATTCTAGTATTTAATAACTCACTGGGTCATTCACTCATTAAAATGGTATAAGGACTTTATTTCATTTCATTTTATTAACAGCCAATTGATCCAAAGGATATGGGCTGCGTCAACAGTAATTTACAATAAAAATATAAATATACATAAAACATACACAGGCAGACCCAGCACTCCAGGACAAATTGTGCTGTAATAACATTTGTCTATGAGGTATTTCTTTAAGTATTCTTTAAAACGTGTAAGAGATATTTAGGAAGTTTATTATAAATTCTAAAGCACATATACACTACCGACCATAAATGAGGGATCACTTGTTTAGGGGTAACTACTGCGTTCCACTTTCGACCTGCTTCACCGATCGTAATAAAATAGAAACTGCCCTTTCTTCTTGGAATACTTACAAACAATCAGGAGATTATAACCGCATGTAAAAGAGAGGCTATTATAACCAAAAACATAATAATCTCATCTAAATTGATTGATGGCCACAGCTATTGTTGAAGTATTCTTTGGAAACATTTATTTAAACTGGTTTGTATTATATTATGCACGTAATAGAAGTGCTATTATCGAATATTTATACAATCAGGATAGTATCTGGCCCTCTATCATGTACAAAATATTAGTTTACATTTAGAAATTGTTCGAGAAGGTCGTGAAGCCTGCGTTTGTGACTGAAAATTTAAAAAGTACATATCTCTAACTCTACATAGAGAAAACAATTCCTTGCGAATAATCGCACACAAACTTAAATTAACTTATCGAGCAGTGCAAGGAACGGTTAAACGTTATCAGACAATCGGAACCACAGCATCACGAAAACGTTCCGGAAGACTCAAAGTGACTACACCGAATGAGGATTTAAGAATTGCATTAATTTCTAAACGAAACAGATGCCTAACAGCTCCAGAAATTCGTGATGTCGCTCACGACAGTGAAGAGACGGTTAGCGAAGGCTGGATTCCACAGTCGAATAGCCGTCAGAAAACCATTACTACGACCTCAAAACCGGAAGAAACGATTGAAATGGGCCAAGCAGCATAAAGATTTGGACAAAGGTGCTATGGACGGACGAAAGCAAATTTCAAGTATTCGGTAGTAATCGGCGCACTTTTGTTAGAAGGAGAGCTGGCGAAAGGATGCTGCCTGAATGTGTTGCACCAACTGTTAAGCAAGGAGTTGGTGCTTGTGTGGGGTTCATTTTCCTTTAATGGCGTCGGGGATCTGCATCGAATTGAAGGAATTTTGAAAAAAGAAAATTATCGAGACATTTTGGAGCACCACGCTATTCCTTCGGGAGTAAGATTAATTGGTGAGGGGTTTTACTTGCAGCAGCACAATGTTCCCGCACACCTCCCGACTTTATAAAAATTATTTGCAAGAAAAAGAAAGAGAAGGTGTCCTCATAAATATGGTTTGGCCGCCGCAATCGCCCGACATTAACCCCATCGAGTTGTTGTGGGATGAGTTAGACAGAAATGTACGAGCCCGCTGTCCAACATCCCAGAAGCTACTCTGGGAACAATTAGTGAATGCTTGGCAAACTATATCAGTAGATATCCTCCAAAAACTGGTCTCAAGATTGCGAAAAATTTGCAAAAAAATTATACGGTGCAAAGGCGGTTACTTTCAAGAATAATAAAATAATAAATATTATTCCTTTCTATGTTTTTATTATAAATATTCTTGTTTTATAAAAAACAAATGTTTGTTTTATAAAAAAAAAGTTTTCCTTTGAATATATCTTTAGTTTCACAAAACATGTAGCACTTTCTTGTAATTTCCGCAGTGATCCCTCATTTTTGGCCCGTAGTGTATCTGAGACTTCTTTCATAGAGTGCGGTTCTGTGGGAAAATACAACGCAGTCATTGGTGTTCCTGGTATTGTAGGTGGTATTAAATTGACTATTACAAGCAAATAGGTCCTTATGTTTATGAACAAATACCGCACATTCGTAAATAAAAAGGGCTGGTAAATACGAAATACCATATTTCCACAGTACTGGACGACAAGAGGATAATCTATTCATATTTCTCACAATTCTTTTTGCTAGAATGAAATACCCCAAAAAATAACACCATACTTGTAATCTGTACTAAGCATGGGTATGATAAAACATCAACAATCCATACAGTAAGACAACACTTCATAGTCTACACATGGTATATGAAAATGAGCATAGCCGCGGACATAATTAGACACGTGAGTACAAGATTTAGGTCTAACAAACTTGAATAAGGAAAACGAGGAAGTAAGAAACCACATAAGGAAGTGTGCTGCATTAGCTCATCTGCCAGAAGATAAAGTTACAGATGGTTGACTCTGTATAATGGAAAATTTTCCTACCGATGAAGCCATTGCTAAATTTAACGATGGATTGATAATTCTCGCCGAATATGGACTTGCGATGGAGAACGTCATCGGACTATAAATTCTGTAGAAGGAGGGCATAACAGACCCAACAGACGGATCGAAAAAGCACATCCCAATATAATTGAATTAATGAAAGTTCTTCAGGAAGAAATGCTCTATTATAATACTGTTTTCCTGCAAAATTGTGTGTGCATACGTACCCCTAAAAGAGCAAAAAAAATACTGTGAATTAGATAGGCGGTTAAAATAGTTGTAATTGACCTAATTGAAAATAGACAAAATCTCAGTGACAAGCTGAAATATATTGTAAAATTATAGATAGATTTACTTTATTTAAGTAATGTATAACATTGAGATTAGATAAACGTTAATCTAAAGGTACTTTTTTGTTTTAATTTTCTCTATTTCCTGTAAAATATAAAATTGAGGCACGAAACGAGAATTCAAAAACACATTCACTTCCCATCTAATCACTATTACCCTATCTATTTTATCTGTTTAGTAGTATATTAGATAATATATTGTATTCTTAATTTTTATTGCCTATTTTACGTTTATAGTACCTAATAATAACACCATTTGGTAGATGAAACATTAAATATTTTTATATCCCTGTTTGTGATAGAATTTTAACGACTTTCTGCGTTATTCTAAGAGCCTATAACAATTCCACACCATAATAGACTATGCTACGAAAGCTTAATTATGTATTGAATGTCTTCAATGTGTTAAAACCAAATACTGTTACCCCGGTTTAGAGCGAAAACCACTCGTACAATAAGAGGGCTTTTAATTTTATGATCTGTGTCGTTCTGTAAACTGTTACCATACATATTCAATGTTACGGTAGCAATAGAAAAATCTTAATGCCTTACTTAAAAAAAGACCATTTCAAATAATCCATTAAATTTTCAAAATTATCGAGCATAATTTAATGTTTTGAAAGTCAAATGGTTTTAAAAAAATATGACAAAGCATGAAGAGTTTTGCTGGCAAAATGCTGCGATATTTTAAATTACTTAGTGGCTTGGGAAATTGCAAAATAGTAACTGACTGATTGCAAAAATATTTTACAAATATAAGAATTATGGAGATGCTACATTAAGAAAATAAACGCGAAATTTTGGAACAGGAGCATGGTTTCGGAATCAACTGCATGGATCAACAAGTGGTTCAAAAAACCTGTTCGATTCCAGCATGTGTTGATTCAACATGGAAATGTTTATTTGAAGAACTAAATTGTTGCTGGAAAGGATCAACGCACAAAGAAAACAGTTTTCGTCTGTTTCGTAAATTCTCAATAAAATTACGTTGTTTGTCAATTCGTTGCCTAGTTATTATTAGAGATGGGGCAGCGAGCGTTCAGCCAGTAGCGTGTGCTTCGATGAACTGCAAGTGTGTAACGTGCCGATTTCATTCGACGTAATTTGTAAATAAAATAAATTATTCGTGCGTATTGGGGGGTAGCAGGGCCATCTAGCGGTGGATAGATTAGACGCGACGGTCGATAGCGATCGGTTATCGGATATCGCCACAGAAATCGACAAATCAGAAAAACCTGGGGTTGGGCGTAGTACGCCAGCTAGTTGACAAATTCGTTCTTTTTAAGTCTCCCAGTGTTTGAAGTCACACCTGTTATCGGATTTTGCGGAGCAATTGGGTTTTGGAAAGTAATTATTGCGGAAATATTTGTGGGAAATCCGCCCCGAAATACAGGGATCATATCCAATAATAATATCACGTTCGATTGGGGAACGTTCACAAGATTTTTGTGGGGTGATAGACTCAACACGTGGAGCATAAACGAAGCCCTCACCACCCAGGGCTCCTTTTCTTTTTTATTTGTACCCCTTAACTTTGGGGATGACCATAACTGTGGTACTTGCCGATCACAATCGCAATTTTTGGGGATAAATCCACACCAACCAGCTAGTGGGACGGGGTTTGCCGAGCCGAATAGCAGCCGATTCCTTCCACCAGAAACCGGTTCACCTGGATTGAGGCACGAACTCATCAAACAGGTCGGATTTATCCATTT
>JARFOC010086820.1:0-14012 GCA_031763485.1 Osmoderma eremita
TATATATACATACATACATAGAACACAGCTATACAACTACATACCACCCACTTGAAAACTTAACCATTGACCATATGTTTCATACCTCTACATACAAAATAACACGCAAAAAAACAGCCTTTTTTGAGTGCGCGTAAACTAAAGCTGTTTCTGAGTATGTTTTGTAGCCTAATTCCAAAAAATAGGGTAAGGCTACTGTAACAGCTATAGTACTGCATATAACACAAAACGTTTTTATTTGTTGTCTTAATGTATTTTGGCTTAAAATAATTAATGTATATTCCTAATTTCTAATTGTAATTCTAAAATTAAAAACACTTCTTTTTCACGGAAATAAAATGAAATTTTAAAATGGGCATCCGCATTATAATCTTCCTAAGAATTAACACAGCTTTAAACAATGACAAATATTACACTCGTATTGACTGAAAATCCTGTATTTTTCTATATCTTTACGATTAAATATTTTTTAGATGAAGCATATGTTTCCTCTTATGAACGAAATTGCGGAAAAATTGGTGAAGTACATAGAGAACGAAATCCGGCTTGGAGCAAATCCCATGGACACAAAAGAATTAACATCCAAGTTTACAAGCGACAATGTAGCCACGTGCGCGTTCGGATTGGACGGTAAAGCTTTCGAGGATCCGAACGCTGAATTTAGAAAAGTTGGTACTCGAATGCTGCAACCATCTTTTACCCTCAGTATGAAAATGATGTTGATGTTATTTTTTCCGAGTCTGAGTAACTGGCTTAGTATTAGGTAAGCTGAAATATAGGAAAGTAGATATTTGTTAAGATCAACAGATTCATAGTAGTAAAAACTCCGGAAACAATACCAGAAAATAGTTTTTTTTTAAGTTGTGTAATTGCCATATAGCTAACATTAATTTTTTTCCTACCGGGAGGCGTCTGACATAAGTCTCCGGAAACACTTCAGCCCATGGGCTTTTTGTACTTATGTCCCATTTTTGTACTCATGCCCTATACCACCCATTCACAGGTCCTTGTGCCCTGTACCAATGTATACAGGTCCTTGGCCGGTTGGTGTGTATAGCCTTATGGGTTCGTTTTTTGGTTTTCCCAAAGATTGTCGGTCTTCTAGGGGCCAAGGGCTTGCATTCACATAAGGTGCGGTATGCGGTCTCTATTGCCCCTTTAGGCAGTCTGCAACTTGGGCCCTCAATGTTAACCCCAATTTCCTGTAGGCATCCCTTCAGTGCGCAATGACCTGTCAGGAGACCTATTACTGTACGAAGGTGATTCCTACTAAGATTTAGTAGTTCGTCAGCCTTCTTTACTGATGGCTCCTTGATAAAGGTTTTGCCATGACTTTGCCTGGTTGTATTTTCCCAGTATTCTTAATGTTATTCTTGGACCCACTTTCGTATCTGCTCTCGTACTGTGTTTTTAGACACTCCCACTCCAGGTTCTTGGCCGAAGTATGAATACGATGACACTATCTTCGATAGCTCGTCGGCCTTTTCATTGCTTACCATTACCGAATGCCCAGGCACCCACAACAAAGTAACTTTATTGCGTTTTGCCAGCACATTCAGTTCCCGTATGCACTCCCCAGCCAGAAGGGATTCCATTGCTGCTATCGGCGTTGTTAGCATTGTTGCTGTTATACCCAAACACGCAAGCCCTTGTGTTTTACCGAGCTCGGTTATAGCAGTTTGTTGCTGCACCTTTGTGTCCATTAAATATTATTTATTTGTGCGAATTGGGGTAGCAAGACCATTTAGCGGTTGGAAGTTAATACGCGATAAACGGTCTATAGCGATGGGTATAGCCAATATCACCACCTAATATTATCGATAGGCGTGGCGCCACCCGGAAGTAACCTTGGCGGTGTCAAAATTCGATCATTATCATAATCGCTGCCGTTGAAGTTAGAACTGTTGCCAATTTTTGCGGAGAATTGGTTCTTAGTCTTTTCAGAATTGAAATATTAATGGAGAATCCGCCCTAAATATTGGGAGAAGAAAATAAGCAAGAGTATTTGACTCGGTTGTAGGGTATCACGTGAATGTACGTGTATTGATATAACCTCAACGCTGCGAAACGTAGAAGCCGCATTACAACTAGGTACGAATTAAGAATCTTTTTGGTAACAGATGGTAATGCTAAAATAAATTTTTAGGGTTTCGTTTCATCCCCTTTCTTTTGTGTTCTATATATTTCTATATCTTAATATTATTACTGGTGAATCACATTGTAGATTTGGATTGAAGAACACATTGTTCTTCCTATTTTTAACTGGGATACCAGATATTTGCACTACGCCCTGGTGATCACTTCTATTGGAAGCACCGCTTGTTATTAACACGGATACCAGCCGGCGGGGCACTTGGAGTAGAAAGGGAGACGAAACCTCGGAAGGATTCACAGTGCGTCAAACAGTTCAGACCCATCTTAAATGAACATTTCATACTTAGTATCAATATTTAGTAATCAATTTAGTAACAATATTTAGTATCAATTTGTTTAGCACCTTTGAAATATCAGCCTTCAGCTTATTCTTGTAAACTTTAATGTAAAGTTCGAGTGATCACCCTGACTAGCTCATCGGCTCCGAAGGGGCTTCACCCAGGAGAAGCCTGTAGAGGGTTTGTTGAGCATTGTTCGTCTTATTTGCTTTCTTGTTTTAAACCTTAAACGTAAATTATACGTAAACGATGTATACACCAAATAACTTGTCTCTCTTCTGTTGATATAAGATCTAAACAAAAGCATAATCTTACGGGTGACCCGTTCGCGGCTCTCCTGTGCCGTGTATCTTATGGGAAGAACTTAAATAACAGGAGTGGCGCCAAAATTTAGAGCCCAGCCGTCTTCATTGTGCTGGCCGGGGCACCTCAACATAAGGGGCGGGTTCATCACGGGGGTTATTACTTTAATTTAATTGTTGGCGTGGCAAAGTGAACATGGGTCTAACCACCGTGATGTGCGTCCAGTCTATCATTCTTGGTTTTAATCCACAACGTTTACCATGGGCTCTTCTGGCCAATGATGATGTCTCTGCCCTGGTTTTGACTCTCTGAAGCTATCTGTTCCAAGTAAACCTTGGATCCAGAATGACCCTGAGGTATTTTACTTCCCCAGACAACTTTATTTCTTCACCCAGGAGTCTTAACGGGCCTAGGCTTTCCTTCTTGTGAATGCTATTGTGGTCGTCTTAGAATGGCTTATTTTAAGTCCCTCTTCTTCGGTCCATTTTTGTACAACCTGTAGTGCGTTCTGCATACCGCCTCGTACTATGTTGTTAAATTTGCCCTGGTTTAGGATGCCAAGATCGTCCGCATATCATAATATTTTGTGTCCTTCTTGGTCCAGTTTACGTATCAGCCCGTCCATGACTAGGTTCCGCAGCAGTGGGGATAAAACTGCTCCATGCGGACATCCCCTGTTAACCCTGGCCACATAAGCTTCCTCCATGATGCTTGTGTAAACTGATCCCTCTTTTAGCATGCAGTCTATCCAGCTGCAGGGAAAAAAACATTAAAATTGATGAAATAACAATTCAATCACAATGTAGTTTAAGTATAATTATTTTCAAATAGTCTAAACCCTTAAATGAACAAAATATTATAATTTAGTATTGCTGCAGGTTCATTCCAAAGGAAGCTGCAAATTACTTCAGCGATATTGTTAAAACAACCTTAAAGTACAGAAGAGAAAATAATATAACCAGGAATGATTTTCTGGACGTAGTAACACAAATGAAATTCAAACCGAATGAACCTCAATTGACGCAAGATGATATAACTGCTCACGCGGTTAGCTTTTTTGGTGATGGATTTGAAACTAGCTCAGTAACGTTAAGCTTCCTCCTATACGATTTGGCAAAAAATATAGATGTACAAGAAAAGCTGAGGAATGAGATCGCTGATGTTATACACAACAACGGACATCTGACGTACGAAGCTGTACAAGAAATGACCTATTTAGATTGTGTTCTATCAGGTATGTTACTTATATATAGGGTGAGTCGAGAGTACCGCCCCACACTGTGTGAATATATTGTACACGCAAAAACAATTTAAGAAAGTTGAATGTTGTTATCCGATTTTTATTTGTTTCAAGTTATAACGTCATAACAAAATTCCTCACACACATTATTTTATTTGTGGCCTTCATGTAAAATGGTGCTATTTTCGCTTGTTAATTAATATTAATAGTGTTTTTGTCCAGGATCGAATACGATGTAGACATAGTCAACGATATACAAAAATAAACAATTTAAAATATATGCATAAATATAGGAAACGCGAAGGTCTAGCCGGCGAAGATAAATAAGAATGGAGAACTCGTGAAACATCTCAGCATTCTCCAAAATTATAAAAACTATTTACCAAATATTGCTTCAGGGCCACATAATATTTTTTATCTACATGTTCCTGCTTCAGGCTACTTGACAAGGCAGACAAGGCGTACAGATTGAGACGATGGAGCGATATAGACAAATCGCATGCCCCCTCGTTCTCATGTAAGATTTGGAAACGTCCGCAATAGATCGGATAAGAAAAAATATTTATTCGGGTGTACAAGAAACTGTGCGAGACTGGAATATTCTGCAAAGGTTACATAACATCTGAACGTGCAATTCGACATGCTTCAGATAAAGTAGGAAACATTCCAAGTGGAAGAGCAGACACTCCAACAATCAACTCACGAATAATTATTGTTCAAGTCCCTCAAATAAGAGTAATTCGTACGCTCCATGAGCAAGGCTTATTCTATGCCACCTACAGCGTGCAACATCACCAAGAACCGTGCAATTAGTGTGATCGTCGCATGCAATCTCGTCGATGGATAAATAACAATCCTCGCGTTGCATGGTGTATAATGTTTACCAATGAAACAACATTCACCCGTAACAGCATCAATAACACTGGCAACTCTCATGTATAGTAGGACGGCAATCCCCATGGAACAGACGAAACACATTTTCAGTTTTCGATAAGCGTGTGGTGTGGCATGGTTGAAAATTGTATAAATAATTCTTTCATTTCGGAGCATCGCTCGTAGGAGAAATTACAATGACTACTAGAGGATATTCCTTTGAACATTAGAACGCAAATAAATTATCAACATGATGGTGTTCCTGCAGGTCACGCAACATTTGGGTGAAAGGTTGGATTGATCGCGGTGTTCCTAGAAGTTATCCTCCAAGGTCTCCCGATCTCACACCATTACACTATTCTTAATGGAGTCGGTTTAAAGTAAAAAATCGACGCTCGAGATGCACCAACTCTACGTATTAGAAATGCTGCAGCCGATGCTAAAGAAATGCAGGAACAATCAGAAGGGCGACGGACGCTGGAAAATGTTTAAAAGTCGGTGACGATGTTTTTAAACCTTTATTAAATAAAAATTAGAACAATATGTGTGAGAAATTTTGTTATGACGTTATAAATCGGATAACAACAATCGTTCTTAAATTAAGTACTAATATTTTAGAATCATTGAGGCTGCATCCGCCTGCAGTATTTCTCGGGAAAATCAGCACTAGTGAGTACACACTCCCTCCATGGAGTAAGTATGGCGAAGGCGTAAAACTTGAAGAAAACGTTTCATTTATAATTCCGGTATATGCCATACAACGTGACCCGAAGTATTTTCCGAATCCAGAGAAATACGATCCTGACAGATTTACTGATAGTAATAAGGCAAACATAGTTAAGGGATCCTATTTACCATTTGGAGAGGGACCGCGTATCTGTATTGGTAAAGTTATTTTTTACTATATTTTTTTACTTAGAAATTAACGTTCTACCATATAGAATATAATTAAGCTCTGGCTTCACATATTTGAGACGAGCACGAGCCGTGTGTGGTACGAGTCCAATACGGGGCCGTATCGTACTCGTGTCGTGCCCCTCGAAGCCTCTCTGTTGCGAGACACGTACGTATCTACGTACGTACAACACATGTGCTAAATTCCTTAGTTAGCTCGTGTTTTCATTTATATTGACGGGTCTAGATCTCTCTTCTCAATGGATCTTTTGTAAAAAAAAAGTCTAAGCTCCTCTGTGTATATGCATAAAGAATTCTCTTAGAACGCTTTTTGGTTTATTTTTATATTAACACGTGTGGATCATTCATCAATGATAGACGATGCATTTTCATTTTTATTTACAACAGCTGTGTTTATATAACGGCAATGTTAATGCTAACATAATGCGCTTTCGCAATTACGTTGCACGAGTTCAAAACTCGTACGACAAAAAGTAAATGACCCGTTGTGGTTAATGAGATCGGTACGCATCTCGTGCTCGTGTCGCACTCGCAACGTGCATGTGTGGCCTATCGCATTTAAATCAGTGTTATTACTTCGAAACGAACGTCGTGTCAGTCTCCTGCGAGACTCGTGTCGTGCTCGTCCAAAATATGTGTGGCCAGAGCTTTAAACTATAGATTATATTCTAATTTTGATACATCAAAAAATGAAATCATAATTACCACAAGAAAGTATGGAGAGATCAAAAAGTAGAAAATATCTGGCACCATATTTTTTAATCTCTATAATAATTCAAATAATATATTTTCGAATTTTGTGATTCTGTGGTTTTTTGAGATTACTTGTATAATAAACAAAGTGCGAATGTGCTGCACTGGCTAGTTCCATTCATCTAATATAATATTGTTTGAATTATTATCTGGTTCTTTTCCGTGCTTATGAATGAGCCTATGTCCAGTACTGAGGAAAGCATGGTGGCGCACCGCTTTAGCGTTTTGATCAGATGAAGCACTCACCCCATCTCCGCAAAGCTAGTCGTTAGCCAGCACTTCTGGACAAAGACCGGAACAGAATCGGCGTCGTAAGTTTATTTGTTTCTCTGACCCTTTACCGTCTTCGTATATTTTGAAACAACTAACCTAGCAAATGACCAGTAATTTGAATTATTTCTTGTAAGTTGGCTCCAGATTTTGTCAAATTGCTATCAGCGGAAGAACAATTTGAATGATTTGTTATTTTTACCTTCTTGATATCAATCCCAATATTCTGCACGCCTAGACGTGTCCACTTACTGAGTTGGTTAATACCCATTGGACAATTTTTGTACCAAATCCCTGTCTTCTTCCAACCCGGATTTGGAATTAAGAACAATCGAATCGTTTTGGTATTTGGTGTTCTTTTGCACAACATCTTCTGTGGTAGATCCACTGGACACTTGTCTTGACATTATTTGTTCGATGTTAACTATTCAGATGCAGCAGTATGTTTTTCTCCGCCCTGTGTAGTTTTTGAGGATATAGTGTTGTATTCAATAACACCATAAATGTTGACTTCGTTCTTGAAAAAATCTACTAGGCAGAAGGTTGCTTTGTAGCCGCACCACGCGAGCTCGGCGGCAGAAATCTGGTAGAACTTTTTTGTAAGCCGTCCAGTGAGTTTTCGACATAGCTTTCCACAATTTTGTTGATCCCTCCAGTTGTCAGAGCTGCAGACTGGATTTTCTTTTCTCTGGAAGCGCTTGTAGCTCTCTCCTTTGGCCGCACGTGCCTTTCTGTCATAATCAAGAGCTATGTGTTTGAATGGGTCTATTTTCCGATTATAATCTTCAAAGTACTTTCTCTGGAGAAGCTTTGGGGGGAATATTCAAAATCGTCTTAACAACTCCATCGTTATAATTTGTGCTATCATTTCGCTTCATGTTGAAACCCCAGTCTTTGAGAATACCTGCCAAGCGTTCGTTCAAAGTCTGCTCAAGAAATTCACATTTTCGCTCATCACAAAATGTCATAAACTGCGTTTTCACCGTGTTCGCAGGCGTTAAAAATTCAATTGCTTCGCTTATTTCTAAACCTGAAGCTTTTCGGAAGCGGTTCTTTGCGATTTTAATTGACGTTTGTTAATAAATACAAAACTTTGTTGTTATGACAGTTATAAAATCATGGCTCTAGGTTTAAATTATTATTCATTCTGTTTGCTTGGTTGGACCCACCGGGCAACCGAAATGATTCCCTTTATCAATACATGGTGACTATGTAAAATTTGTGATTGCTATTGGCCAAATTGATAATGAATTATATAATGAATGTAATTACTTTATATTTTATATAGTGAACGCCATTCCAATTCGAAGCCGTTCTTCCAAATAACATAAGTTTCTTTCTAGGCATGAAATTTGCAATATTGCAAATAAAAATTGCTACAATTGCTATAATTCAAAACTTCGATGTGCGCGTCAACCAGAAAACAAAGGAACCACTTGAAATGCATCCGCAGCAGTTCTTACTTTCAGCCAAAGGTGGATTATGGTTAGATTACCACAAAAGGAACTAAACAACTTCCGGAAGTTTGATCATTACATTACACACCTCATTTGCTGTGACCTGCCTAAAGGTCTTCCTATCTACAAGTCCTATACACTCTTATACATAGTTATTACAAACCGACTGTATTATAAAAATGATCAAATAAACTCAAGATTGCAAACTTAATCTATATTTTATTTAAAACTTCTTAGTCTTTATTTACTACATAGATATTTCAAGTGATGTATTTGTTGAGTAAACTATCTCGAATAGGTGACACTTCAATATATTTCGTAGATTAAACTGACTTCTTAACATCATTTTATTATTTGGAAAAAATATGTTACTTTCATCATTTTACAACGATTTTTTTTCAATGTAGTTGCTATAATTACACTCTCTCACTTGATTTTGAACAATGAAGGTTAGTTTGCTAGCCAGCTAGAGAATGTAGAATATAACATTATTTAGTGGATTCATATTTTGAAATTAATAACAGGCACTCAATTACGATATGAAAATTTAGTATCAAACAAGTCTTAACATTCGACACACATAAGTATTTTTTTAGACGGAGGTAAAAAATGCATTACGCACACCAGGCCATAGATCTGCTGCCTGGTAGTGTGGGACTCAATCGAATTTGCTACGCACTAAAAAAACCCACATGCCTCTCCCTTTTCTACGCTGCTGGAACCGCCTTTGCATAACATCAGGCAGCGTACGGGTGTCTTATGGTTGTTGCTGCACTAGTCTGGCTCTTTCCTGTCTTTTGAGCTCCTCCGTTTCCTTATTATTCAGGATAAAATCAATCATACTGTAAATCATCTGCCATTTTTGCCTTGTTTGTTGCATATGCCATATCATGTTTTCTGGTGTCAGTGTGCCAATCACTCTACTCACCGGCTCTCTATATTCTTGCCACCTTCCGCACACGAACACTGTGTGTTCGGCTGTGTCCGTCTCCCCGCAGTAGGCACATTCCCGAAGGAGCCATGAGCAGTAAGGACTTGGGTTAGATAGTACCCCACTCTTCTATGCTTACATTCGGTCCATGCTGGGATCCACCATTGCTTATGATCTCCTCCATCAAGCGCATCCTAATTAAAGACTCATATAATTTACTACAGGTGTTCAATAGACATAATGGTCTATATGATTTTGCACCGTTTGGGTATTTATCTTTTTTTTAAATCAAAATGATCTTCCATTCAGGTGGCAATGTTGGAGGGTGTTCATTATTCCCAAAATCTATTCTGGATTGACCTTCACTGCCAGTTTTACAGCATCGGGAGGGATTCCATCTGGACCCGGCGCCTTTCCAGCGTTCATACCTTGTGCGGCTGTTGTTAATTCATCGATTGTAAAGAGGGATGCTCTCGCCTGTGTCAGCTGCATTCGTACATTTTCGTATGTCCTAGGGAATAGTTCTTTTACTATTTGGATCTTAGTATCTTCCGGCAGGTCATATGGTGCGACTCCTTTAATTTCTCGCATGACGATTTTGTATCCGCTACCCCAAATGTTTTGAACACAGTTCTTTCCAATGTTTTTGCTTGGACTCTCTTATCAACCTTTGTAATTCTTTCTTCTCAGTATTGTATAGCTTTTTAGTTCTTACTTTTTCCGAGTCTTCTATTTCTAGATTTCTGCCCATACGAGTAAGTTGTCTTCTGATTGCTTTGCATGCGTCTCTCTTTTCTTTGATGGTTTGATTCCACCGATATGGTGCTCTTGTATCTGTTCCCGATCCACTCACTATACAGCGCCTGTATATCTTCTTTAACAACTTGCCGCATTTGGTATATGACAGCTTCTCATGTATAGGTATAGTTGTTGTTACTCGGCCAATTTCTTCTTGGAATGCTTCCCAGTCTACTACTACTTTTATCTGGTCCCCCCTCTTAATGCGTGTCACAGTTTCCTCCATTTCAAAATAAATGTATAAATGATCGGTCAGGGTTTCTGTCATTAGTACTTTCCAATCTTTAATTTTTTTGGCTATCTTGCGTGTACTGCATGTTATATCGATGTGTGACTGACTAACCCCTCTTACAAATGTTGGCGACCCGCCTTGGTTATGTATCACCATGCTGAGCGTTCCCATCCATCCTTCCCAATACTCCCCCCGCCTATTCGTTATGGGTGAACCCCATTGAATGGACTTCGCATTTATATCTCCCAAGACAATTGTCTCTTCACTTCTTTGTCGTACTAAATACGTCACGTGGTCGACTCTTTCCTCAAATTCTTCCAGAGGTATGTTTTGAGAAAAGTAACAACAGTATATACTGCATCCTTCGATTTAGAAGTAAACATACCCTTCACCCTTTTCTATTTTTTTCACTCGGATTCTTCTATTTATGAAAAAGACTGCCACATAACCCCGTTTATCTCGGATCCACTCGCTCCCGCTTACTATGTTTCTATTTGGTTCACATACTATAAGAATGTCTATGTCTATCTCTTTTGTAGTGGCATTCGCCAAGCGGTGGGGGGCGCGTCCCCGGCCTAAGTTAGTTTGTAAGATCTTTATAGCCATTTGATTGTTCTTTGTGTATTCGTACACCCCTCCGATCAGATTCCCTTATCGTTTTCTCGCTTATTAATTTCCTATAATGGGGGCGCCTAGTCTGATCAGATCTGTGTCCCTCGACATTACATACAATGTAGAATAGTGTGTTCGTACATTCTTTAGCGCGGTGTCCTTCTTTTCCACATTTTATACATTTGCCAGATCTGTCTTCCCCTGTACATTCCATTGTCCGATGCCCAAACTCAAGGCATTTGTAGCATCTGATTAGTTGAACACGTTCCCTTACTCTGCATGTACTCCATCCAATCTTAATCTTCCCCCTTTCCAGTATGTCAAGGGCTACTTCTCTTCCTAACATCACTGTTGGAGCCTGACTGCCATCCGCCATTGCTCTTAAGGATAGTATATTAACACTATCTTTGGCTAGTTCATTTCTGGACTTTGTTATTGCCTGCCTTAGTGCTTCAGCATCAATGTCAGCATCTATGCCGTAGATGTGCAATATCATTTCTTTGGATTTAATAATCACGTTAGTACTATTTATATTTTTTTAATACTATCCCTTAATTTATTAGCACCCTCTTTTACATATACTACTAGCAGCCTTTACTCGTTTTCTTTATCTTTTGTACATTTACTCCCACTTGTTCTATATTCACGTTTGTTTTTACACATTTAAGCAGCTCGGCATAAGTCTTTCCTTCAGCTTTTACTATAATCTTTCCGGGTTTTATTCTTTGTCGATTTCCACCTTTCGCAGTGTCAGCTTTCTTCCTTCCTTTTCCTGTTATTGTAATTTCGCATCCAGAGTTATGAAAGATATATTCTACACACTTTCTAAGATAGTCCGCATTATATGGACCTGCTAATACAACCCCCACATTTCCTATGTTTAATTTTGCAATATCGCTTTCCAGTTTTTGGCAAAATATATCCTCAACATCCTCAAAACCGCCTTCCTCTATTTTGAGAGGCAATACAAACAAGTTGGTTGTATATTGGCTGCATTGTTTTTCCCTCCTGCTGCTCACTATCTCCACTTGAGTTCTAATGCATTCTAGTTGGCCCTCCGTTAGCCCCTCTTCGATAAGGACTCTTAATGCAGGTACGTCACGCACAAGCGCCTCTATTACT
Source organism: Osmoderma eremita (assembly GCA_031763485.1). NCBI lineage: Eukaryota > Metazoa > Arthropoda > Insecta > Coleoptera > Scarabaeidae > Osmoderma > Osmoderma eremita. The sequence continues at coordinate 11,939 of JARFOC010086820.1, forward strand.
TTGTCTTTCGGTTTAATTCTGGGATCCACTAGTACAGATAAGTTTTCACTTCTCTCTCCTTTGAGTGTTCCGGTGGGTTGCGTTTTTGTCGCCTTATAACTTTCCACTGGCCATTCCATATCAATTACTTTCGCTAGAGCGTTGAAATCATTTTTGGTATTTAGCGCTATGTTTTTATACTTGCTTTCCTTTTCTTCTCTGCTTCTTCCTTTTCTATTTGAAAGTTCATATTATTCACTTGCGTCGCAGTAGATTGTGTTTCCTTCACAACAGCAGTAGTCTTTTTTCTGTTTGGTAGTCCATCCCATTCTTTCGATACTCTGTTGATACAATCCACCTGCCAATTGATCGAATTTAACGGCATTTTTTATTTCAGTTTTAGTGTACGGATTATCTGTAATTAGCTCCATCTCTCTAAATTCACCCATTTCATCTTCAGATTCTGTTTCTCTGCCACGCATCGATTTATCGCCGAATAACCATGATCTTTTTCTGGTCGCCCTTTCAGTCATACCTACAATCGCTGCTGCAGGCTTCCTGCCTAAGGGCAGAGATCTAAGTAGACTTGATCTCCTAACTCTAGGATCATCACCCTCCTTCCATTCATACATTGTTTTTTCAGTTGCACTTCCTTCATCCTTGCACTTTTCGTCATCATGTATGCCCTTTACTAGTGTTTGTTTGTTAGTTTCTTTTTCCATATTTGTTCCCACGAGTCGCGTGGGAAATAACCTGTCCACTAAGGCAGAGCCCCGCAATACCCTGGTAAGGCTTCCTACTTCGAAGGATCGCCCTGTACTCCGAAGGCTCCGTTATTGACCTCCTATCGTGTGGTCATTCACTCCTCGGCACGGTACGCTTAACACCTTGAGTTCCGGAATTTATTGGGTTTTCTCTCATAGAGAGGAAAAAATGAAAGATCCCTAGCCCTCGATACCTATCGCGTCGGGATCTGAAAGAAAAAGAGGGAGCCAAGAATGGCTGATAGAAACAGGTAAAAATCCAAGACAGTACCTCACACAAGACAAGTTGAAATAATGTGAGGTGAACAAAAGATATTGAGCCGTCCTTAGCTTCACTGTCCCCTCCGGCGCCTAAGCACGACAGCTACTAAGCCCCACCACCAGCGTTAAGGTCAACGGCTCCTAGGTGGGGACACACATAAGTATTAGAAATGATTACTTACGCGTATTATACACTGTGTCTCTATGTTTATGTCGACTTGCTGTACAGACATGTACCAAGTTTTTATCAAACTAAAAGCACAGATGTGTAGGAAGTACATGTTGAAAATATTCACCATTGCTTTCTAAATTCAAGTACATTCGTCGTTTCAAGTTTTCAAATGGAAAAGTTGTCCCTGCGTTATATTTTTGTGTCTAATTTCTTGTCGAAGTTCTTCCAGGTTGTGCTAACGATTTTTCTAAACATTATAGCTACATTAACATCTCCGTAACAAAACTCGCCGTCAATTACTACCAGACAGCAAAAGCTGAAATGAATTCCAGGATCGCTACTGGGAAGACCAATTTTAGGGTTAAATATCGAGAGAGAGTCCCCTCAATAGTAAATTGAGGCTAAATAGGCCCAGCCGAGACATAACTATTTACTATCAGAATATACGCAGTCTAAGACAAAGACTTTTATCCCAATGTAAGTGACGTTGATTATGACATTATCTGTGTTACCGGAACATAGCTTTCGTATGATATATCTAATACTAAACTTTTTTCCTCCGCCTACTCTGTGATAAGGGATGTAACTTTAAAGTTGTTAAAAATATGTGAGGAGGCGGTCCTATTGTGACTATTAAATTCGGTATTACGTACAGGAAAATGTGCCTTACAACTATTAAAACTATGTTTCCTATTGTTGATATTGTTGGTTGTATTAAATCTAGTCATGATACATTCATTTTATTATATTGTGTATACCTATTACTCGTATTGAATTTGGAAATTTTTCATGTGTTTTTGAGGAGGTTAATCATAGCATTAAAAAAGTAAAAAATACCCTTACCACCTCGATGAGTGAAGAACTCCTGGATACGTATTTCGGCAACTAAGTTGCCATC
>JARFOC010086840.1:0-14009 GCA_031763485.1 Osmoderma eremita
AATATCAATTAACATTCAAATCTTTTAGTAGGATTATGTGCGCTATACTGTCCGAGTTTGACGTTGAGCCACTGTACCTAAATTTTTTTGTGAAACGGTTTTTCTCTCTTCTTTCCTTCTAGTGCTCTAACACTTTCATCAAGTGAAAAAAATTCCTCTCCGTTACTAATTGTGCATCGACCTAAGAAGTGCCATTTACCACAACAAATAAGTTTCATCATATCTCACAAGTCAGCTTTGATCTAATATGATATTTATTTTATATGATTGAAGCAACAATGCATGTACACTCTCATATATCCACTAAGAGAGAATATTTGCTTTAAAGGCTTTCATTCGATTTTTAGTTGGTGATGGATGTACTAAATTCAAGGGAAGATTTAAAAAATCCATCACCCTAGTATGCTATCTCGCTGCGACATTCTCTTTGATAAAAAAGAGAAACGTGGACGTGATCGAGTTTGCTAGTAAACTAAAAACCGGTCTATATAAAACCGACACTGGGAATGTAACACATTATATATGCATAACATTCGCCGTTGTCATCTCATAAATATTGCTTAGGAAGTAGTTTTTATCTGCAGACTATCAATTCCAATTGTTCTTGTTTTAGCTACCATAAACAACCAATTTTCTTTGTACTAACGTAAAAGTTTTCAGACAGGGCTTTCTGATAATACACGTATGCATCGCTTGACAACAGACCGGGATACAGTTTCCTTGTCAATGACGTTGTAACCATATAAACCGACATAATTGATTAAATGTTGGCTGTCGAATTCGACCGGACGATTGGCATGATATATTACGCAGCGGGCGTAGTTCTAAAACAAAGAGTACCTTGACAGTTATGTTTATGCTATGAGGGAGTGCTGTCGTGCCACCCCGTAACACTTCTGCCGCACGTTAGAACTGTAATATGCCACCCTGAGTGATATCGATCTTGGTGGTGATAACCTCCGACAGTTAATTACATTTTAATTCATTCAAACATTTCTTTCAATCAATGATCATAGCAAAGGAAGACGGAACAAGGTGTATTCGTCAAAAGGAAGTTACTTTTTGTAATAATCAAGTTATAAAAGCATGTCATTGAAGTATTGTGGGAAGCCTACATATAATAGACAAACGTAAAATGGCCTTAGCTTGCTTATGTCACAAAAGATAACCTTTATCGTTGCCGGAGCGACAGCAGTTCCTAATAAACAAACGTTTTTGGAAATAACAAATAATTAATAGTGGAATAAACTGCTATAGCCCATTTCACCTTTTAAAGGAACTATTGCTCTTATAGAGATCGTACCCAACGTTGGCAAATCGCTAGTGTTATAATATGTAACACCAACAGCCAGCTAATAATATACGGCAACAATCCACGTTGTAAAAAAGAATAAACATGTACAAATGTCCATAAAATAAAAAAGGATGGATATAGTCCATAACAGCAATGCTTCCTTTCAAAGGTGAACTGAACTAAAGACAGGTAAGCGGTATTTTAGCAAATGTATTATTTGATATCGGCAGATAAGGGGAGGAAGCTTTTATATCCAATAAACTTCAACTTGATATTGTGGTCGAACTTCGCAGGTTGTCTAATTGTAACTGTAACAGCCTTAGGGTTGTTTAGTATTCTATTTTGTAATTCATAACTCAGTAAATGTGCAAAATAACATTAACACAAGTTAAGGCAATTATATGTTGTTAGTATTAGGAGAGTGAAATCAGAAATAATATTTTACTGGCTCTATTACTTCTACACAACTTCAATTCAAAAGAAACTTCACAATTTCTTCAACCAAATAAATTATTTAGCTAATATTTTATCAATTTCACCTAAGAGTTATCTTTAGAATTATCTCTATACTTAGATAACTTCAGTACCATTAATATTACCTCCACTACAAATCCTTGAACTTCTTTTGCAAGCGGTTTTCTTATTTTTGCTATAAAAATGTACGCACAACGTTTTCCGAATCGGCGTCATCCTTCGGCTACAGTGACTTCGAGAAACAATATCAGTAATTCCATGTTTCGGAGGTCGTGGTCTTCAAAATAGCACAGTGTGCAACAAGCAGGAGAGGATGTTTAAAATTTCATGGAAGCAGATCTGGACGTGGTATAAGAACTATTGCGAGAAAAGTAGATGTGTCCCAAAGTAGAGTGCATAAAATTTTAAAAATTAATTTACTTCATCCATATCATAACCAGAAAGCGGAAAGGTTAACGGAATTAGATTTTCCGCGCCGGTTTGTCTTATGTGAATGGCTTCAGCGCAGAGTAGTACTTCAGCCAGTTCTTGGCAGGGTTATTAAGCAAACCAACTACTTGGACCACAGGTACTCCCACAACGACTGCTTGCAGCTTCATATTTACATTATCTCAAAAATATATTACCCTAGTATTTGGATGACGTGGTGTTAGCGATACTCCAATTATGTTTCATGCACGACGGAACACCCGCGTATAGTGCGCGTGTTGTCAAGGAATTTTTAAATCGAACATTCCCACAATGGATAGGTCATGAAAACCGGTTTCCGTGGCCACCTTGTGGTTCTGATCTAAATCTCCTAGAGGTTTTTCTGTGGACATATACATCGGGATAAACGTTATGCATAAACGGTGTACATCTGGTTCAGAGATGTATCCCTTCCAAAAGAGCTAAAAAGTTTATTTTTAAAAAAAATTAGGTGTGTTCCGCCGTTCAATCTCTGAGGAAGGAAAAAAAGGTATTATTAAACGATCGCCAATAATAACAACCCAAATAGTAACAGTAACAGTTTATTTGAAACACGATACCACTGTAGCAGGTGGGATCATACGTGGTTATGGAAAATCATAATTGTCTGAAGAAGTGCTTCATTAGTAAATTTGGATTATTTCCTAAAAACCTTTGGCAACAATCCACACGCCGAAGATAATCAGTGGGTAGCAAAGCTTGCACTCCTTGAGTGTGAGACCAGTACAATAAATTTCCCATTAGGATATTCCAAACGATTTTGTAACTAATATTTGCTTGTTGGGCAATTTTTCTGGAAGTTCTCCAATAACTTGAAGAACCTCATCTTCAAGTAGTAAATTTCTGACACTGGACCTGTTAGATTTAGCAAGGGCTCCATTAAGCACACTGTTCGGATTACTCCTCCCGTACAAAGTATTAATTAATACGTGGATTCCCATTATCAAGTCGACTAACCGTGTACTGCCCCACAGTCCTTGCAATATTTACTAAAGGCTCCATTTTCTTGTAAACGAAGATGCTGTCTAGTAAACGTTTTAGAGCTTCGCAAACGCTTACTTCGTAAACGATCGGCATACATACGTGTTTATTTTAAGACATAATCATTTTATAATCCATATAAAAAAGCGCATTTCGAATATCGAAAGCCTTTTCCATGTCTATAAAGCATACGTGTATTAGTTTCACATCTCTTTCCTAAAGTCACTTCTTCTATACCCGATTCCAAATATGTTTCTTAATCTATTTTCCAATTCTAGTATATATTTTACCGGCATTACTCCCTAAAGTAATTCCCCTATAATTACTACATTCTTTGTGGTCGCTTTTTTATATATAGGTGCAATAATACCAACTCTCCAGCCCTTGAGCACTTTCTTTTCTTTCGGGGCTTGGTTTAAGATTTTCAGGAGATGGTCTTTTTTCTTTACATATGAATATTTTATCATCTCTACTGTCAGTTCATCGCTTCCTGCCGCCTTTCCCAGTTTCATTTTCTTCAGAGCGCCATTTAATTCATTTATCTTAATTTCTTCTATTTTCTGTTCTTCCTCTTGTCTTCCCGTTCTATTTCCTCCTATCTTGTCTTCTTGCTCTTGCTTTCCCTCATTTTCAGTTTCTTCCAATAGGTATTTAAAGTACTCTTTCCACCTTTCCATTATGATCGTTTCATTCAACAGAATTTTTGCGTTTTTATCTTCTGTTTTCATTTGGAGCTTTCTCATTTTAAAAGAGCATCTGATTTTCATAGTAACTTTCCGTGAGTTTATGACCGAACTCTCTCCATGTCTTTTCTTTAATTATTTTAATTATATTCTTGACTCTTGTTCTTTCCAGTTTATATTTATCATAGTATTCCGGTACTTTTTTGGTTAGGTAATCCTGCCACTTTTTTTTTGTTTTACTTCTACTTCTATTTCTTTTGTCCACTATGCTGTCCTTTTATAGCATAATTTCCTATTTTATTTACTCCGCAACATTCTTTGGCTGCCTTCTTAGACTAGTTGTATATTCTTCCCATCTTTCTTCTAAGTTTTGCTGGGTTTTCCATGTTTCTTGTATTTTTCTAGTTAGTTTTGGTATTCCATTCTTGTTGCTTCTTCTTTTAGTTTATATGTTCCGATTTTTTCTTTAACTATTTTTCTTTTCTTTCCTTTCAACTCTCCTATTTCTATATCAAACTTCATATGGACCAAAAAATGATCGCTTCCTATTTCTGCACTTCTTTTAACTTTTATATCCTTTACATATTTCCGTATTCATTAAATGGTAGTCCATAATAGATAGTTCATTCCCACTTCTTCCCTCCCTAGTATATTTATGTATATCCTTATGTGCAAATTTTGTGTTTCCTATGATTAGATCATTTTCAGTACTTAGTCCTATTATTCTTCTACCACTATCATTTTTTGTATTTTCTCCCTCTTTTCCCAGCCATTTTTGTAGTCCTCTGTTGCCTTCTCCGACCCCGCCATTTGGTGCATATGATGCTATGATATAATACTTTTGCTAATTTATTAGTATTTTTAGCGTAATAATCTTTTTATTTATTTCTTTTACCTTAATAACTCTTCCCACGTATTTTGGGTCGATTATTATTTACTGCCACTCTCGCTTGTGCATTCTGGCTCGCGTCTACTCCAGCCCAAAATATCATATGCTCATCTGCTATTTGCTGTACCAATTCTTCTTTTCCCTTAATACTTCTTACATTTTCATAAACCCCAATTCAAAATGTGGTTTTCCTTTATTTTCTGTATTTTCATATTTTTTTACGTTTATCAATTTTCGTATCTCTTTTCGTTACCATGTCCTTCAATTGTTCATCTATTACTTCTGTATGGGTTAGTCTTGAAATGTTACTAAACCAATTCCCTTTGTAATACGAAATTTGTTGTAGAGTCTGAAAAATTACAAGTACTATTCCCTTAAAACGCATTCAACGTATTATAGATTATTAATAAGCGGTATGCAAGGCCTTGGAGTTATGCTTGCACATAAATATTCCGAACGAGCAATAAACGAATAAAATAGCGACACTAAACGGAATATATTGTAATAGGTTTGGTGAAGTAGAATGTATGTAACACCAGCAAACAGTATAAAAGTTACGTCCTGATATTAAAGCCGTAAGTGACTCATAAAGTAAAGGCCGTAATTAGGAAATGTTGGGGTAAGCCTGGATAGGAAAACCGCCGGCCGCTCTGAACCCATGTAAACAATCGCGTTCCCATAATACGGTTCCAAAATAAAGGAGGAGATAAAAATAATTAGATTGTGTTGGACGTGAGGAATATAGATATATTCCCCTGCACTAATGCAACAATAGATCAACAAATGTAAACAAAATAAGAAATTCAGAATAGCATCGTTTCACAAATGATGTTTGATATATCAAACATACTAAATTCTTATACTTGATTTAAAGTGATTGGTAAACAATAATGCGTTTCCCTACATAACCTTCTTTTTATCATAAAAGTACACCTTACTCCGGACGTTCCATCAGATACCAAGTTACATAACGAGCAAGTCATAAAGTCTCGGGCACAATAAAAGGACAGCAGCTTGCTTTTCACTGCCAGGGATTATCCCTTTTTCTTAAGAAGCAGTTCCCTAAGCACCTCAAAAAACTCGTGATAGGACTGCCTTCTCATAAACTTCCCGGCAGAATAGCTAGTACGAAAATACAGGAATCGTTAATACATAGAGAGAAAGAGAGAGAGAGCACCGTTCATCGCAACCGGTAGCGATTAGGATGAACTTTTCTACTAACGATGTCGAAAATCAAACGACTGATTTCCTCCTTTCGGATCATTTTTCTTTACATTCTCCTATCGTACTGTTCAAAATACAGGATATTGGAGTGATGTTAAAGAAAATGATATCAGAAAATATGTTCTATGGCTTTTATTCTCAAAATTCCTTGGCTAAAGGATACTGTGAATAAACGCATAATGTGAAATTGTGTATTCTTGACGTAATAATTTAACTAAAATTTGATTTAGTAGAAAAATTCATTAAGCTGAAGAAAATTTTTACGTTTATATACTAAAATGGTATCCACTAAGAATAAAAGAACTTTAAGGTTACGAATATACTGGCAAATATTCTGTAAATAATTTTTCACAGCATTTTTCATTTCTTATGTTTTCTAAGTTTTTTACCTTCTTTTCTTTGTAACATAATTACAATGTTGATAACTGAAAGCCAGTTCCTAAAATTAAATAAAGAAACAAACATTGTAATGATGTTAGAAAGAAAAGAAGGAAAAAACTTAACATAAGAAATAATAAGGAAGTCATATTTAGACTAAATGATGATTTAGTCGTAATAAGACTTGCTTATATATATCTCCACTCCTAGCAGCATTAGGAAGTTGGCTCTGCTTCTGATATATCTTATAATATGCACGTTTATAGTGTCAAAATAATAAATAATTAAATAAATAATCAGAGATAGCACTCTAAATACGTACTTCGGCCATCCTTAGAGAATTCTACAAAGCAAAAATACGTTACTCTACTAGGAGTCTAATAAAAAGCATATCTTTATTTTCTTATTTTATTTTCACATTGTGAATTATTTTCTAGTGAACAAATCTTATTATATCAAGTGTCCGTTTGCAATTTATAAGATAGTACAGGCTCTTATAGAACTATCTGTATCACCTTATGATTGAATTTGAATATAGCGAAATTGACCACATGTTTCACACATTGGTGACTTTTTCATTACACCATCATTTTCTCGCAAAAACAAATGTGGCAACGCTGTGCGGAATTTCGATGAGTACGGTAGTGTGAATTATGCACTAACCTAGATATAGACTACCTGTACCCTTGAGAGGCCAGCCTACGTGCTTCAAATTAACACCTGTGCAGTACAAATCTGTGCCAGGGAATGCCTGTAGCAGGGTCCACACGGCAAGCTGCTTTGCATTCTCACGAATACTCAAGCGGCGTTAAGCCACTAGCATTTTATCGGATTACTTCCGAACTGGTATTATGCTCTCTGCAAAACCTTCATTACCTGGCGAAACATAACACTGTTAAGGTGATGTACGTATGTACCAGGCGCGGGGAATTGCGGGCAATGACCTCGGGGATCAGCTGGCAAGGAAAGGAACCGAAACAATATTCATTGGACTCTAGCCAGCTGTGTCGAGGTGACAAAAGTTTGGCCGATGTGCGGTGTCTGAGTGAATGTCTGAGCAACATCAGCAGCATTAGCACTGCGTGGTGCCAGTACGAGCCAGAAACACACAAAGCAAATATTGAGGAAACCATCACAATATAGCTGACGTGTCTATTTACTGAGCATGGCAAACTATGGAAACATCTACACGTAATAGGAATCTACAGAGAGGAGCCTTTGTGTGCACTATGCAATAAAGAGGAGGAAATTGCCGCTCATATTACCATTGAATGCTACGCAATAATCCGCCAGAGGAACACCCTATTAAAACAATCGACACGCTACGGGAGATATCGGAAAAGGACTTCAGAGATTTTCTTGATTTTCGGGTGGACTTCTCGACGTTTCGATGCTATCTCTCGCCATGTTCTTCGTCGGCTAACTTCTGGTATTTTTGGACTAGTATATTTCCGGAGACCGCAGCAGTCCAAACAAATGAAGAAGTAAAGGAACCCAGAATAAATATCGTTCAAATATTGCTTTCTAAAAAATAATTTCTATAGTCAAGGAACAATGTATAATGTAAGCGAAGTAAAGCAACACAATTAGTGCTACAACTTCCTGGCTGGAAATCTCATGCACATTTCATTGTTAGTTTTCCTAGAAACGTGATGCTAATACCCTCTTCTAGTTACAATTAAATTTAATTTCTTAAAATACCTTTGTAGCTTATGTCGCGTCATAAAAAGTTGAATAAAAAACTTGTCGAGAGTGTGATGTAATGTAATATATCATTTTCGAAAGCAAACGCTATCCACGGGATCGGCTGGAGTTCTATCAGACATAGACGAGAAATATCCCCAAAATAAAAGCTTTATTTCAAATACTTATTTCAAATCTATATTTTCTTAATAGGTCTCATAATATTGCAATAGTACGGTACTGGTGCAGAACAAATAGATATAGTTTATACACCGACCACTCGCAATATCCGCAAAAGTTTAATATATAAGTTGTAACAGCGGGGAATAATATTGTTTGTCTATTTTCTTATAGTTGGCGCGTTAAACCGCAGAATTGCCTAGATTTTTTACAAAACAGTTTTGCCAAATATTGTCATAGAAAATATCCGGTTTCCTGCACATACTAGTGTAATTGTGCTACAATATTTGAGGACCGAATCATTTCGCAACGGGGTACGATTTAATGATCTGATCTGGCACCGATCGATTCCTTTTTGTAGAGCCTATGTAAAATCACGAACTTGCGGATTCGAAAAGGATATAATTTATACGAATTGCGTGACAAAATTACGAACGGCTTATTATTAATCATCCCAAGATATTGTCGAATGCACAACGTAATTTTTACGCCCGTTGTTTAGAATTAGAACTCAAGCATTTAATGTCTTATAGTATTTTTTTATTAATTTCGCTATTTTATGTACATTTGACTTTATATGCCCTAGTGTGACTTATATATTTTTTCATAATAACTGCACCTAATCGTTACGAATCACCAACTTCCTTCCAATTAATTTCATTTTACGATAGTTAAAAATCTTCAGCTTCCATATTTACTTCTTATAATAAATAATCTTAGTTTACCAGCAAACTACTTTTAAAATAATGGATATTTTGATATCTAAAAATGTATCTACCCATCTACTTCAGTCATCCAAAAAATCCATAAAGGAAATACGAAGCGATTTTTCCGCGAGTCCGTAAACGTTTCACAGTGAATTGAACTGTTTAAAAAGTGTCACCTACATAGGTGTTGTGAAATTTTACGATTAGAACTTGGAATCGTTACTGCTTATCGTTCACAATAGCAATTTTACGTTGGCGCTGACATTAAACCGAACCATTCGAGATTCTTGCAATATAAAACTTTTATAATATTTTGTTTTACGAGCAGCTTTATATCTTCATATTCCTATAGTACTTACGTATTCTTACGCGCCAAATATAATAAGACATTAAGTATATGGTTTGGTGGGAGTCAATGCTCGAGTTAAAATAGGTGCTACGATGTATGTAAGAAATGATTCAAACTTTAACTCTTAAATTAAAACTTTTAAAATGCGGTTTTTTAACCATTATTCGGGAATTGATTGGTATCTTATAAGGCAAAACAAACCGAGAAACAAGTTTACAAAAACCTGTCTGTTTTGCTGAAGTTAAATCATTTTTTTCGTTCATAACTAATTTAATTAATTTTGATATTGCTTCACGTAAAAAGCCTTGGATATTCGACGTACAAATGGAAGTGGCAAACAATATTGGTCTATGTACAGCGGAGGTTATCGTAAGTTTTACCTTTCTCAGTATAGAACGAAATTTACTGGAGCGGCTCCTCCGCCAAAACTGAAGCTTGCACCATTACCATAAACATCAGTAATAATATCAATTACTGTATAATCAAAGTTATTCTTGACGGCAATTATAGATTTTTACAAACATACGATCGTATTTGTTCTCCAAAATCTGTACATTCATATACTTTGCACACAAAACTTTAAGTCATTTAAAAGCAGCAAGCACAAGCACCAAGATTTCTTGCAGTATATTTAGCGGCTAGGTATAAATGTATAAATGTAAACAGGTTCAGTGCTGTACAAATTCCACGAACTACATTTAATATTTATCAAGAATTTTGATTAGATTAAAGTTTATGATTTAACTTCCGCCCATTCACACCATTGTACAAACTTAAATAGAGAACCTATGTTGAAAATTTTCTCACCGGAAATATTTTGGATGAAAATATAAATACATTTTTTTTTCAATGTAAACTGTTAAATTTTTTTGAGCTATAATCAGATGTACGGCATGATAAATTGTTCATAACATCTTCAGTCTCACATAACACTTTTACATTTATTATATACCTAGCAAGTTTTAATAAACTTGCAAGCTATATGTGCGGCTATGTTTTTCCCTGCGTAATTCAAAACTGATATGACACATTAATCATAACTTGAGCTATATGAAATGATAAATTGGTTCGTTAAACACGGAAATTGTATCGCGCTAGATGTTGTTTGGAAAAATAGTGTTCGCGGTATCTCACAGAATGCACATTGGCAGCTGTTCGGAAAATATAAAGTTAAAACCAGGTGTGCTTTGTTCAACTAATGGACGAATCGACAGATAGACCGCTGCACGCAGTAATTAAAAATTGGGAGCCACAGAACGAACGTTGTTACATATCAGTACTCTACTGCAACATGCCATCGGAAAAAGCTTTTTTTTGCATTTCCATACAATTTTATGTTCGAAATGAATTTGTATAACCTTCTTAGCCCTGAAAGAGTAAGTGTATAAAGATCACAACTTATTCTAAGTCATTGTGAAACACGTTGGACTTGGGAAATTGATTTGAGTTTAAACTAAATATGTCTAAGACACCATACAATTATATAAGCTATATTCTATTACCTACTTTAGTTTTTTTTAAATTATCTAAATGATATTATATTCATATATAAATATTACCGACAATGTGTATATACTGCAATGGAGCGTGCATTCATTTCTGAATAACGCGTATTTATATGTAAAGCGAGGGAAATTAAATTATGTTAATATTATATAATCCTAAAAAAGGGCAACACTCCTAGCTTACAAGGATGTTCATGTACTGGTGAATCAATTTGAAATAAAAACTGAAAATATTCACTATTGTAGAAAAAGATATCTCAATCATCATTGCTACCGAGGGATTCTTGGCAAGGATAAGGAAATAACAATTATAATTATAGACTATTTACATGTATTGTTGGTGAAAGTGAATGCCTGTAAACAATACTCATATCGGATGTAATAAGGTGAACACGAATTTGAAGTGGTGGATAAATTCAAGTACTTGGGAGTTACAATCACAAGCAAGGGAGACCGAGAACCAGAAGTGCAAGAAAAGACACAAGCGGCCAATAGAGCATTTTATTCATGTAAGGAAATGTTTAAAAATAAAATTCTATCCAGTCTGACAAAAATAATAATATACAAGACCATGATTAGACCAATACTGCTGTATGCTTCGGAAATTGCGACATTAACGAAAAGGGAAGAGGAAGTATTAAGAATAGTAGAAAGGAGAATTATTAGGAGAATATTAGGGCCAATTAAAACAAACAACGGTGAATACAGAGTGCGATGGAACGGGGAAATATTACAAGATCTGAATGAAGATATAGTTGGGCTAATAAAAGCAAAAAGGATACAATGGCTAGGACGCGCATGGCGAGCAGGACCGACGATAATCACAAGAATAATACTAGAGTGGAGGCAGAATGGTAGGAGAGGAAGAGGAAGATCGAGAGTAAGGTGGTTGGATACCGTAGAGGAAGATCTAGAAAGGTTAGGGGTGTCAAAATGGAGAACAAGGGTTCATGATGGAGAGAAATGGAGGAAAATCGTACAAGAAGCTAAGAAACTCACACGTTTCTAATAACCTTCAGTGGAACGGGGATTGATTCACCTCATTAAATGAATCGTGAAGGCTCTAACTTGAGTGGCGCAACTCCACTTTGGAGTGTTATGCCTCTATATATATATATATATATATATATATATATATATATAGAATACTCTGGCAAGAAGTTAATATCACCATGATATATGCATTGAATTTCTCTCTCCGAATGTACACGTGAAAACGGCCGTGCTGCTCGAGGACTCACTTTAACTTGCCGGACTCTAGCTTGCTTTTATCCCATAATTATGTAAATAACATTTATTATTTTAAGAGTAACATCTGCCCTTTATTTCACAAAGCTATCATTTCTTCGATCTTTCTACCATTGGCTCAACAATACCCAGGGTGTTAAAAATGTGTCACAGCATAGACCAAAATATGCCAAAAAGTCTTAATTAAAATGGGACCGCATATGGACGGTTTCGGATACAAAACATTTTGCATTTGCACCACTTTTTTATTATGTGCAAAGAATATGGTGTAATTCCAAAGCTCGAACAGAACTGGTCTGCCGATTGGGATAAGCGTCAACATGAAGGCACAACGCTTTTTTTTCTGGCGTTCCTATTAGCACGACCGTATTATCATGAGATGCGTGTTGGCTAATTCCAAGCTGGAGTAAATAAGTACAATGAGAATTCGTAAAATCGCGCACTAACCACCGAATATACTGTATGTGTGACAGAATATCTGTCGATCATGATAAAAGAATGCTCTTGGGTATGAAAAAAAAGGGATAAGCGAAAAATGTCCAAGTGCTACAAAAAGGGTAAATATTGCAAGCACTGTGGGGCAGCACAATAAACACACTGTTCGGATTACTCCTCCCGCACAAGGTATTGATTAATTCGGGACGACACGTGTTTCGGGAATACGTGGATTCCCGAAACACGTGTCGTCCAGAATTAATAAATACTTTGTGCGGGAGGAGTAATCCGAACAGTGTGTTTACTACAAAAGGGAATAATCCGGCCTATCTCTGAAACCATTCACTTGCGAACGCATACTCTTTACTTCATACTATCCAGTCATGACAGACTGTGAGGGATGTAGAGAAAGGCTGAAACGAATATCGCAACAGGCAAGAATCTTGCACACGGACAGATCGAAGACGAGCACAAGTTCGGGGGCTGGGGTACGCGATGGGAAGCCCGGAGCGAAAACTGCGCATAAACCTAAGAAAGCACACCTCCGTGTTCCAAACTGAAATCTGTGCAACACAAATCTGTGCTAGAGAGTGTTTGCAGCAGGGACCACAAAGCAAACCGCTCTACATTCTCACGGACTGTCAAGCTGCCTAAAAGGCATCACCATCCTATCGCATATCTCCCAAATGGGACTGTCTGAAAGGCCCGAGGATCCGAAATGACCTTCATTGGACCTAATCCAGCTCTCGGGATCACAAAAACTGCTGCGTGTGAAGATAGGATGGTTAATGATTGTTATAATGATTTAGATCAGTGTTTTTCAACCTGTGGGTCACGACCCCCTGGGGGTCGCGAAGCCTCTGTAGGGGGGTCGCGAGAGGTCGAGGGAAAAAATCAATAAATCTTATAAAGGTAGGTATTTTAAGAAAAAATTAACAAAAAGATACTCGTTATGTTATTTATTTATACAAACACATTAACAAAAAAAACTTCGAGTACTCGTTCATTCAACTCAAGCGCAACCTTCACATTAAAATGAACGAGTATTTTAATGTGAAGGTTGCGCTTCAGTTTGTTTAATCAATTTCTCCATCGTGGATCCGTTTTTGCAACATAAAGTATCAAATCGTTTTCCAAATTCAAGCGATTTCTTAGTTTACTTTTTATTTGGGCCATTGATGAAAATGCCAACTCGCACATGTACGAGGTAGAAAATGAAATCACAATCTTCAAAGCCTGGGTTGTTAATTCCGGGTATTCTGTTTTTCTTTTTAACCAAATGGTATTCAAATTTTCCAAGTGTAACATCCCATCGGCAGATAATTCCAACAGATTCTCTTTGAGCTTAGTTGATAAATTTTCCTCATTTATAGCTGCATTTAAAAACGGATTTAAGATCCATCTTTGCCCAGTGTTATCCGATATCTCTTGCAGTGAGAAGTAATTACACAATTCTTTCTTCAAATTATCTAACACCATTTTCATACCAGATATATATGAGTTGATGTTTA
>JARFOC010086851.1:0-40694 GCA_031763485.1 Osmoderma eremita
GATACAATCTGGATATATTACTCTTAATAAACAGCATATTACCTTTTTGACAATAATTATTTTAATTATTAATATATGGAAATTTATAATCTAATTTCTATAATCCATGTTTCTCAGTGTGTAAAATCAATTTCATTCAAAAATAAACATAACGTATAATAAACTGTAATAATGAAAAAGTGACAATGGTAATTAAGAAATTATCCTCCAATGCTTCCATATCTATTGACCCGTTATGGACTTGGGTATAACCGCTATGTTATCTTCCCCGATTGCGTTTTATTATGTGCAAATTGTCAAACTTGTTATCACCTGTGATCCGGGCCAGCACGAACTTACTCCCGTAGAGTACGGTGACCCATGCAACGCTGACATACGACCTATTCACTACACAATCTCTTATAATTTACCGCTGCTAATACAATATTTTCCTTGTGGATAATATACTCGGCTTCAAAGTCGACTATTATGTCATAAAAGAAATACATGCATGGAGCATATAGGTACTTGTTTTTTTCTTTAGCTTACCATTAGTTATGCAGGGAATTGAAGCAGTCGCTGTTTTTGTACCATGGAAAGATGGTTCTGAGGAAATTGGTATAGATGTTGCGTCTGAGAAATGAATTGAAAAAATATATCTAATCACTCTATCGATGTAATATGTCTTAATACATAGGAGGTTAATTTGTAAGCGTTTATGAGAATAGAATACTTTTTAAATATTGTGTGCTAACGCAGGTCTATGCGTACCATCGTTAGGGAGGAATTGCAACGCAACTGGTTCTTAACCCCGATACGAGGTGTGAGGTGTGCTGACGGTATTTTGTTTTCGTTCAACTGTTCAATGTATTACCGATTGTTGAGTGCACGACGTATGAAAAAACGCATTGCTAAAGTAAGATTAAAGTAAATAACCTCTGATTTTAACGAAAAATTTACATATGCCCAATTATCTTTTGAATATAATTACATTTACAATTTATTAAGGAATTTATAATTTTAAGATACAATAGGTATATGTACTTTGATTGATTCTCAGCTACTAAAGAATTATGGTTATTTCTATCTCAACTCGCACATCTAAAAATGGTAAACTAGAATGAATAAGATGTGTTCATTGTTGTACACATTTACGATATTGTCAAATAACACTGGTTAACAAGATTTTTGCCCCAAGCACAAAAATGCCTGATTCCCACATATTTTTGCATGCTGAAATCAATTATGTGTTCAGAATTTCTTCATCGGCCTTAGTTTTTATGTTCCTGGATATTCGCTTGACCACCTAAAATATGCATTTTGTTGACCAGTGTAATAGGAACATGTCTCCTGCTACTGTGAGCTCCGGATCGTTCAAATTTGTCAGTCGCTTATTTTTATACTTTATATAAGTGTCATTATGATTATGAACTAGCAATTCTTCATATTCTATATCACCCAGTATATTTATTCTTAATTGTTATTGCCAATCGTATAACTTTTCCATGTCAAAAAGGAATGCTCCTATAAAAATAGTTCTGTATATAACGTCAAATCGCTTTGATAAATATTTTATACTGGCACTGAGGCAAATGAACTCGCAATTGTGACGATTCAGTTTTTCTCGATCGATGTTTAAAATTACCGCGCGGGACATTCAGTAGAGGAAAATAGACGTGCGTAAGGTACACGGTTTCTCTCTTTATGTTTTAGGGTTGTTGACTCCGTGGATCTTCCGAAATTGTAGCCATTTTCCCAACGAAACATTGTATAAATTTCGCTCAATCTTTCTGACTGGTATCTATCGATCTCCTTACTTTAGAGTTTTAATAGAATGTATGTATACCGCTACGGTCTTTTACAGCATATTTTGGTTCATCATAAAATTCATTAGCGTATTGGGTTTGTATGCAGGACACATGAATGTTAAACTTTTTGCATATTAAATTGAATGAAGAGACATCCATAGGGTAATCCTAGTGAACGTAGCATACAGACAGTTTTACAGTGTTTAGGGTTTGCCAACTTTTGTGACAAACATATGGTAATCATCACACTTGGGTAAATTCCTTACGGTGCATAAAGGATTTATTTAATCTCACACCTAATACACAAACAGGTGTTGCACTAATTAGCTTTGCACGGGACACACATCCGTTAGACCATTTGATGATGACACACAGCCTTTAAATATACAATAATTAATTAAAAACACACAAGCAAAATTCCACTAAGTTTGTAGTACTTACACGCAGAAATAATCAAACAACTTCTTCTTCTTCTTCTTGAATTCGTGGCAAACAAAATGGAAACTAGTTCTGTACTCTTCATGGCCACGAGTTAAGGTTCAGTGCAATGAATTCAATCTAGGCTGTGAACGTGTGTGCAAATCAAGCTTATCCTCGTCGTTCTTGTATCAGTAAGTCTAATGAAAGCATGTGACGCATATGTATATGGAACACGTGTTCGTCAGCTTATCGAAAGAGATCGACGACAAAGAGTGCTTGAAATAAGAACTTGATGTCAGCTGTGGAAGTGATTGATTGGAAATCAATCATCAGAAAACAGTTGCGTTTTAGGAAAATCTCAGCCCATAGAGTTCCAAAACTGCTGAATGAAGATCAAAAACCTACACGAAAAGATGGGGGGAAACCGATTTGCACGGAATCGTCACCTGTGATGACACATTGGTGCACCACTACATCTCCGAATAAAGGCGAACAAGCATATAGTTGAGGAGGAGTGGAATTTTGTGAGTGCCATTATCGCGATTATCTCCGGAGAAAGTATTGGCCACGGTTTCCTGCAACTGGAGGGGGGTCCTACTGATGAATTTCTTACACGAATGCCGGACCGTCGATGCAACCTACTACTGTGGCCTCGTGGGTCCCTTTAGGCTTCAGTGTCGAAGCAAACGGGGAGATTGTCCCATTCGTTAGGCGGTGCTCCTTCACGAAAGTGCCGAATCCCACACAGAAGGTTTGCCGCAGAAACTGGTGGAAATCCGCTGGGAAACGGTTGATCATCCACCTTACCACTTATCGCGATGAGATTTCCACATGTTTGGACCCAGAACTCGGGGGTGGGCCATTTGACACCAACGATAAAGTGGAAATGTTTGTCGGCAGCTGGTTAGATACTCGCCCGGCTTCATTGGACGAGAACTTATATTAGTAAAAAAAACTGCCACATCGCGGGGTGACATCTCATAAATGGAGAGACTACATAGAAAACTGATTTAAAGGCATGTAGATGTTTCCTATAAAATATTTTTTTGGAACAAAAAGCTCGTTTAAGTTTGATTATCTCTTGTATAAACTGCTTCTCCTTCCGAACAATTAAATATTTAGCTTCCATTTCCCGCTAGCGTTCCCTATGTGAATAATAACAACACTTTCATTATGGCTCAACAAGCTTCTATACCGTCTATGATCATCCATGATCTCAATCTTTTCCAAACATTGCTGTCATCTCATCAGCTACGAACATTTTTGTTATCGGGTGTAATGTTACGCAGAAGATTAATACGAAAGTCAATGTTCGTATTAAGTAGTACTAGAACCTGGCAATTTTTACTTATCGGTGGTGCTTTTGTACAAATTCGCTTACAATCGAGCACTTTTTAGATATTTGTATAATTATTCTACAGTTAATATAAACATTAGCGTTAATAGAATACATGTAGGTATAAAAAATGTGAACTAAGTGTATAAAATTGTATTCTAGACAACATTTTCATGGACATGTGCATGTAAGTATGTAGGTATAGCGGAATAAACGTAACATGCTCGTTTGAGCTTAACATTTTTAAATGTATTCCATAACAGTTCACTGACATATGTTGTGCATAATACATGCATATGTAACAACGTATACGATTTCAGTTAATATTTTCATTTGTACCAATTTATTGCTTGTCCACCGCGGTACTTAAAGTAATTTTGTTTTGAGACCGTTCAGTTACTATACGCATTCATAAGGAATTACGATATAATCTTAAACTTTGTACCTACTGACGCTTGCTAGTTTGCTAAGGAAAAAAAGATGCAGCAATTTATATTTACTTAATGTAAGCGATAATTTATTTCACATAGAAGGTTAATGACATCTGTTGTTATTATTAGTCAATAATTCAACTTGTCCTACTTTCGAGTCTGCATAATATACAGTATGTTGCATTCGTGACTCAAGGTTGACCGTTTATATTTGTGGCGGTTAGTTATTTTTATATTTTATTCGATTTACGCGTACAAACGTTTACGTACGCACAGGAGGATAATGTGCGATATTCTGGGTGAAACTAGGTTAAGATGTAGGTGCATAGAACAAATATGATATGATTTACTCTTATGCCATCTAACAAATTTGCTTTAATAACGCTTAGTAGGTGTTTAAACCAAAATATAAAGATTAATGGCCATATGAACATTATGGTTGTTTCAGTTATCTTGCTTTTGATAGCACAATACATAGATCCTGTTCCAATGTTGCTATAAAGATATTCAAAACGAGTATTGACGACTGTATTTCAAAAGAAACTGACATATTCTGGAAGATAAGAAAACCTAGAAGCTTTTGAGAAACATTCACAGTCCAACGAAGTAACAACGCTTTGGTTAAGTATCTATTAACAGATCATATTGACAGGAAAATGTGCAAACATTTATCTATTCATAATAGTGTTACGCCGAAACTTATTGTACCTATACTATTAAAATCATCAAAAAAAAATCAGAAGTGTCTCTCCGCCAATCGCCTCCAGCAACTATTCACCCACATGAGCCACATCTGCGCACATTGCGGAGAACCTCGCATTTTCAGGGACGCCTCTAATAACAATTCTTCCAGTGTTGCTTGGGTAATTCTATTACTATACTATTTATACCCTGCTGTACCTTCGTAATGTTTGTGTCCCAATTATTAGTTTCTCTCCCTGCGCCACTAGTAGCTAACGCATCAAGTATTGTTCTATTCAATCTTTCTACTTGCCTATTACCTTTAGTCAGATCTGCTGCTGTTGTATATATTCTGATGCCTTGATCTTCAGCGTATTTCTTGAAATGGACTGATACAAAAGTTTTACCCGCGTCTGTGATTATTCTACGAGGATTTGGGAATACGTTGAAAATTTCTTCTAGTTTTCCAGTATCGTTTTCGGCTGAAGTATCGGGAATTGCTTTTAAGACACTAATTTTGTAAAAGCATGTACCACCATAAGGGGATACCTATTATCCACACGTCTGTACAAACGATCCCAGATAATCTATATTTAAATTGTGATGAGATCTCACAACGTTTGGAATCGAGTGTAAATATCCTGGTTTTTTCCTCCAGCTTGTTTGTGACATAAACAGAATAAGCATGATTTAATATATTTCTTAACGAACCTTTTCATCCTTGGAAATCAATAATTTTGTCCTATACGTTCTATAGTTTTGTCTTAGACGAAGTTTCCGACATCATCGTGATTATTTTTTGGTACTAGCCATTTCCTTCCACGTTCAGTTAATTTATAGATTTTGTGTCCTCATAACTCGTATTCTTTAAAACATTGCATTGTTGTTTTGCATGTCGCCATATAGAAGTACTTCTTTGATTTGTTTTATGTTACCGTCGTGATCTTGTGATTTAGGTAAGAATCATCCTCAAACATTACCAAAACCTCATTAGTTGTCTTCCTGAAAGCTACGAATTAATGCGTCAACATGCTGCATCTGAGAACCTGCTTTATGTTCAATGTTGAAACGAAAGTCTTGCAAAAATCGGATCCATCTGCCAATCCATCAATTGATTGTTTATTTTTAGGGCCTGCTTTACGGAGTTGCAATTCGTAATAGCGGTAAATTCATGTTCTATTAAGTAATATTTAAATCGATTGAGCGTTTCTACTAGATGGAAGGAGTGGTAATTTTTTTCGTCTTTGCATGCTTGCTTGCTAAAATATGCTATTGGTTTTTCGGCATTACCGACTTTCTGTACAATTATTGCTACAAAAAGCGTTGGATTAAAAACAGTCAGTACAGGCTTGGTACTAATTGTATTTCTCTGCTCATCTACTACTACGCCTTCTATTTCCGTCCATTTCGAAGGCGTATCTTTCTTTAGTAACTTTGTCAAGTGCGAAATTCGGCGAGCAAAATCTGATATAAATGTTTGAAACTATCCCACCAATCCTAGAAATTGTCTCAATTGATGTTGGTTCTTTGAGTAACGGAATTTCTTCGCCGTTTTAATTTTAGTATTGCTTGGTGTTGCATAGCCTAAGTAGCTTCGTTCATTCATAAGAAAGCATGAAAAGGTATTTATAGCAGTATCGCCTTTCATTCTCGAGTACAGTGCCTAAGGAAGTAGGTAAAATATACAAATTTCTCGCTGCCACGATGCCAGTGCCTCTATTAATTGATACTGGAAGTTTCTCCCTTCGGTGCACACTCTCAGGAGACCTATTACTGTACGAAGAAGATTCTTACTAAGATATAGTAGTTCGTCAGCCTCCATTACTAAAGGTTTTATCATTACTTTGCCTGGTTGTATTTTTCCAGTATTCCTTTTGTTGTTCTTGAACCCATTTTCGTATCTGCCCTCGCATTGTGTTTTTAGACACTTCCAGGGTAGGCCCACGTATGAAGACGATGATCCTTTCTTTCCTAGCTCATCCACTTTCTCATTGCCTACGATTCCCGAATGTCCAGGCATCCACAATAAAGTAACTTTATTGCGTTCCGCGAGCACATTCAGTTCCCGTATGCATTCCTAAGCCAGTTTTGATGTCAGTTTGGGGTTCCATAGTCTCCTGAGTGTCGCCTGACTATCAGTTGCAATAGAGATCCGTTTATTACTATAAGCGCTTTTATTGTTTTAGATTGCGCAATGCAATATAGCGTACGCTTCTGCTTGTGCCACAATGTTGTATTTTCAAGAAAGCATGAAAAGGTATTTATAGCAGTATCGCCTTTCATTCTCGAATACAGTGCCTAAGGAAGTAGGTAAAATATACAAATTTCTCGCTGTCACGATGCCAGTGCCTCTATTAATTGATACTGGAAGCTTCTCCTTTCGGTGCACACTCTCAGGAGACCTATTACTGTACGAAGAAGATTCTTACTAAGATATAGTAGTTCGTCAGCCTCCATTACTAAAGGTTTTATCATTACTTTGCCTGGTTGTATTTTTCCAGTATTCCTTTTGTTGTTCTTGAACCCATTTTCGTATCTGCCCTCGCATTGTGTTTTTAGACACTTCCAGGGTAGGCCCACGTATGAAGACGATGATCCTTTCTTTCCTAGCTCATCCACTTTCTCATTGCCTACGATTCCCGAATGTCCAGGCATCCACAATAAAGTAACTTTATTGCGTTCCGCGAGCACATTCAGTTCCCGTATGCATTCCTAAGCCAGTTTTGATGTCAGTTTGGGGTTCCATAGTCTCCTGAGTGTCGCCTGACTATCAGTTGCAATAGAGATCCGTTTATTACTATAAGCCCTTTTATTGTTTTAGATTGCGCAATGCAATATAGCGTACGCTTCTGCTTGTGCCACAATGTTGTATTTTCCCAGTGGGATGGTGATTTTCGTATTCTCCACCTCACCGTATATTCCAGCTCCAGACCCATGCTCGGTCTTTGCCTCGTCTGTAAACCAGGCCAGCTTCCCGAGCATGTCACTGTACGATATTTTTTCCTAACCGTGATTTTCACTTCGAAATTCCTGTGGTGAATCATCTGGTCTGTTTTCATTCCCAATAGGTTTCCTCCCACATGATTGCCAATTTTGTTGTGTCCCAATTCAGCATATTTGCTGCTCCGGGATTTTAGCAATCGGGAATATCACATTCTTGCCTCCCCCATTATCACCACATAGAGCGGTGGGAGGTTAAGATGCGATTCCATTGCTGCTGTCGGAGTTGTCCACATTGCTCCTGTTATAACCAAACTCGCAAGCCTCTGTATCTTGCTGGGCTCGGTTATAGCAGTTTGCTGCTGTATCTTTGTCCACCATACCAAGGATGCATAAGTAATCATGAGTCTAACCACCGTGGTGTATGTGCAATACATCATTCTTGGTTTTAATCCCCATGTTTCTAATTTAAGCACAGGTTATAGACGTTTTTTTTATAAACTTTTTACGAAACAATGGATAGACATCTGTTCACCATTAATAAAAGAAGATAACAAAAATATTTACGGCGAGTCGCGTCATTAATAGAAGCCCGATTGTATGCCGTAAACGCGTCTAAATTTATCCTACGTACATGTATACCTGAGATGTTGCAACATTTGCAGATTCTGTCAACCGCCTATTATCCCATATCGTGTATTAGCCGCGAATAATGAAGGTATTCACACTTACGTAACTTACGTGTTGTGTTTATTATCCCGTCCACGCCGTTTTAAACGAAACAATATTAATGAATTAAAACGGAACGTTGTATCTGATCATGAACTTGACATTCCCATAACTCAGTGACTATCGCTAATTGATCTTATTTCCTTGACGTCTCTTGACCTCTCCCATCGGATTCCCTCAAAAGAATGCGGGAAGGATTTATGCAGTGTGGCAGTGAAGTAATTGTCAATATTCCTAAATATATAACATACTTTAATGGAGCCATGTTGGAATCTGCAAAAGAAATAATAAGCCCAGTATTAAAATATTTTTTAAATTAATTCTAGATAGATATAGATTGTACTAGAATTATAGTGTTAAAATGATTTGATCTTAATTTTCAAAGTTGGCAGTGGATGCAGGATGGTATTAAAAATTTACATCAGAGCCAATCATAACAAAATAAAAACACAAAGATATGTACTGGGACAATCTTATGTTTAGTAGTGGCAAACAGAGCAAACGACGTAGTCGTACCAAATGGCTATAACATTCAAGAGAAAACACGCAAAAGAAGAGAAATAGGAATCCGTACCCAAGAAATTAGAGTCGGGAAACAGAAAAGTAATAATTGCATCTTACATAATATCACTAACAGACACACCAAACAGTTTCTAATACGCAGTACCGGGAAATCCACACACGACAAATTGATTTAATAACATTCGGGACATATGTGTCGGCTTTCATTCCCGGGAATTGGTTGACAATGAGAGCCGACGTGCTCTTGAAACATATGTCCCGAATTTTATTAAATCAATTTGTCGTGTGAGGATTTCCCGATACTGTGTATTAATGATACCAGCCCACAGTCCTTGCAATTCTTCACCAAATAGTTTCACTCACAATCTGTAAACACGCTAAATTATTCTTTTCGATTTGAAAAATAGGAAAGAAAATAATAAGCAGCCCACCGCTGCTGCATACGGAATAACAATAGGTCGCAGAATCTCATGCAGATATCTCTGGCCAGTCAGTGCTCCATTTTCTATAAAATAAGAGTTGGTGTGCTCTCCAGTGTTTATCCCGGTCCACACGATTATAGAAACATCCTCATATTAACACCGTTCCAGAACAAATTGTAAGTTATTGGGTGTGGAGGGTTCACGCCAACTCAGAGAACGTCTACTAGCTGGCTGCAACGTAAATCCAAGAATCTTCAACCATTTATTTTTATGGACGTAGATGGTCTCCCAAATTGAGCAACCATCGTGAACCACTGGTTTGATGAAGTCGGTATAGAGAGAATGCAGTGGTCACCCAATTACCCAGATGGCAATCCAATAGAACAAGCTTAGGATGCTTTGTGAAGACGAGTTGTTGAATGAAATAAGCTACTGAGAACGGTTCAAAGATTGCAAATTGCTATCAGGAAGGAATAGTACATGACTCCTCAATACTTGTTCAAGCTCTAATTTAGCAAGAGTCGGGCGTTTTTAGCTGTTCGTAGGTCATCGTCATACGCGTTATTCATATATATTTTTAAAACTTCATATTCTCCCAACAATATTACATTGAAACTTGTCCAAACAGGTTTAAAACACAATAATGTTTTCAGATACTCCCTTACAAATAGTGAATCTAGAAATCTAGGTAAGTTGAAAGAAAGCACCTGGGTATAAATGCAGTAGTTAGTGAGATGAGGAAGAGGGTCGCAAGTCATGAGGTAAGATTATTTTCTTTATAAAAGAAGATCTACAAGTTTCTGCTTCTGAGGTGTACCGATGGGTGATTAAAATCAAAGATTAGTTAATCGTTAATTGATAGTTACTGTTGTGAAGAAGTTTACTGTTTCTGCGCACACCAAGTATATTGTTTTTTTTTCATTTTTGTATACCTGACAAAACAAATTGAATTCGGGAAAATAATTTAAATAATTATTTTTAAAATAATATAGTGCCATCTCTTGTGTAGGCGGTACAAGTACCTCACCGCCGATTTAATAAAATGAGAACAGGTATCACAGGTATACTAAAAACCGGTTGCTACATACTTTGCCGTATAGAGGCCGCACGCGAAAGAAATCTTTAATTCTACACAAGTCGCCTGGTACGCGTTGCGCGGACAACCAAGATACCAGTGTGACAGTGATATGTCATAGTGCGCGTGGTAGATGATGCGGATGTATGGCTTCATCAATGATAACATTATCAGAACATCTGAAAAATATTTTGAAAGGGATCCGCTTGGATACCGTCGAAAATTTTAACCTAACATAAAATCAGTCCGTTTTCGCGCCAATATCGAACAGTTAGTGGAACTGGCAGTTTTTGTCTTTTGAATGGGCGAAAAAATGACCACCGTGGAGCAGTATGTCAAGGTATTTTCAAAAAGAAACATTTTTGCTAAAATATTTGTAAGATCCGCTTACGCCGATTAGGTATAAGTGCTCCGAGGAATTTGTGAGAAAAATAAAAATCTAGTTAGTTTAAGTAATTACTAAAAATCACTTTATCACTATATATTCAAGGACTGACAATGTTGAATAGATAAGGGATAAGAAATGCGGTTAAAGGAAGGATGAAGCATTCCTTCATCTGAAGAAATCTTTCCTTGTGAAAATGGAACAGATACAGTATACATAAATGAATCACGTCTTTATAATGGTTTAAATTATTAGCTATCTATTTTAGTAGGTAATTTATCATTTTGGTGAATTATGTTTTCGAATAAAGGCACTGGTGTGATCATAGACGACAGGAAGAGAATGCAATCTCTTAATAAATGGAGTGAGATGGTGAGCCCAGAGCCCTCAGATTGGAAGAGTCATGTGGCGGTAGAATTAAGAAAATAGGTTTATTGATAGGAATTTCAAAAAGTTTTGTATTTAAAATTTTAAAAAGGACAAAGAAAAACAATATGTACCTTCAATTACTATATTTATTTGATATTTTTTTACACTGTTTGTACAATAACGAACATGGCATAAATTTCATGGCTACCTTATTTAATATTAAGATGTGTTCTTGGCCAACAAAACCATAATATAAAAACCTTTTGTCAACATGTTATACACGGTTGAAATCAGAAAGAAAAACTGTTTGGCGGTGTCAGAATCCAATATGGCGCCGATAAGAAATAAGAATGTTGATGATGGCCAGAAGGAATCGAAACGTCATATAAAAATTTCGAGTACACTATTAGATAGAAAATCAAAAGTGACCTGAGAACGTGTTTTTAGGTTTTCTCTGCAAGGCCGAGTAAAGGTGCGGGAGGTAAAAGAAGAATATGTTTTTTTTGTTTTTTAAAAAAATCTCGAACGTCATTCTTCACAGGCTTATTTTTTCCGATTCATAACAAACACAAAACTTAACAACTTTGCCAAATTTAAACCTACCCTCTATCTCCAATCATAAGCAAGATCTTCATGGTGAGGGTCGAAAATGAAGCAACCTGTATATATGCATCTAATGTTCAGAAGTGTATTGAGCAAACCTTTCAATGAAAGCTTCAAAAGAAAATATTGTTCCTTGTTCAATATTGTTCCTGCATGTAGATAAATTTTATTTTCTTTTATGAAATTTGTCCAATGTTAAATACTTTTAGGAAATCCGATATGTTGGCTATTTTTTCCATATAAAATTTGTTTAATTTAGACGTTCAAAAACCAACAATTAAGTTGAAGATGGTGCGTTCATAACACAGTGCTGTATCAGTGCAATCGTCCATTTAAATCGTAAAAGCAGGTAGAGTCGACAGCTGTTTCAGTTTGCGAATTTTATAAATAAGATTGTTCCAAGTGTTACACTCTTAGTAGGAATCACCTTCGTAGGGTAATAGGTCTTCTGACAGGACATTGCGCACTGAAAGGACGCTCACAGAAAATTGAGGTCGACATTGAGGACCCAAGCTGTAGACTGTGTGATTGGGCAATAGAGACCGCATACCACATCTTATATGAATGCAAAGCCTTGGACCCTAGAAGACAATCTTTGGGATACCAAAAATGGACCCGGAAGACTATACAGATCAATCGGGCAAGTATCTGTACAGATTGGTACAGGTCACAAGGATATGGGAATAGGTGGTATAGGGCATGGGTACAAAAAGCCAATGGGCTGAAGTGTTTCCGGAGGCTTATATCGGATGGTTCCCATTAGGAAAAAGAAGTGTTACAATGCACTCTGAAGCGAAACCGACAATCTATCTATTCCAAAATATGTCACGTGTTACGCGATCAGAAGATATTTTATTGTACGATGTGCAATATTTTTTAAGTCACGATATTACATATGCATGTGTATACCCCCTGGGAACATGTATAATGTACAGATGTAGGTTATAACACACTGCCAACTACATATAAAACATGCCATCCGTCGCATTAACAGGCAACTCACAGTTTGTCTGATTGTTCGTGTAGAAAATAGCTATGTGAAGATAACTGTAAAACGGACACTGCCTAATTCACAAGAAAACGAAGCTAAAAGTGTATCATTATTATTATAGGCATCACGTGTTTTTCTTCTTCTTTATGTTATTTTTCTAATTAGCCTCACTTATGCCCCTTTTCTGACATACGTAATAATTTCAAAATTTTGTGATATTCGTGTCGGTTATTTAATTAATTTAAAATGAATTTGTGATTTTTGTTTCAAAATTTGACGTACTACTACTTTTATTGTACCTGAAAGATTGACTTCACCAATTTTTACGTTTGAAATTTCAATTGACAACTCTAACTAAATTCGTTGACTTTGCATATTAGACGACTGCTTAGGGCGTTTGCACTAATCAGTGCACTATTTTGATAACAAAATAGCCTAAGAAATGAATACCTGCACTACTAAGGATCATGCAGCACGTATTATCCGACAATTTTTGCAAATTGGGACATTGGGATACACAGAAATATATTTTCCTAGAATTATATAAACTGAATTTAAAGTACTTCCCGCCAAAGAACTGTGTTTTCGAACACCGGAGGGGCTCTAAGTGCAGGGTAAAATAGATTGTCCTCAATTAATTTAAATTGTATTTTATAAATTATAGTTTTAAATAGCAACATGCATCTATCGTAACTGTTTATCCGTGGGAAGTTTTGCAATAAAAAACAGCTTTACAATGTCTATATTACATCAAACGATCAGTGATTTACAATTGCGGAAAATTATTCGAACTGCAAAATCATTTGAATGATCATTCACTAAACTATCATTGCAACGACTTTTAAATAATTGATCGTTCGGGTGACAAAATTGTTTAGTATGTTACAATCGTTCGAATGATTTTCGTCCATCACTTGTTTTAATGTATTATTACGTGTATTATGTTACCAAATCGTATGTTCTATAGTTCCAGCAGTTTTTGTGTTCTTGCTAGTCTTCAAAAATAATAAAAAGGATTCATGTAAAAAGAAAATAAATAGAAATATAAAAATTATCGAAAACAACATGAAAAATACTCAAACCAGACTCCCATAAATGACGAACAGTATTATTGACTTTAATAAAGAGAAAAAGCAACATTGAACGACGCATACCAGATTATTACTCACTGCGTATCATTTTAGATAGTTTGTTTCTAGTGGTTTTAAGCATAGAAACAAAAAATGTCAGTTTTAATATGGATTTTTCAAAAACTTTCATGACATGCATCATGATTCGCCCTAAACAAAGCTTGAATCTTTTTGTGTTAGTAATGATCTTAAACCTTATCAGGACAACAGAATTCAAACCGTTCTCTTTAATGGGTGTTACTTTAAGAAACTATATAGCATTTTGAGGTACGACAGGAGTCGAATCTGGACCCACTATTCTTTAATAAATCTTAGAAGCTAGCTTGGACGATCTTATAATATGTCTTATGTTTTTGAAATATATATTAAACATTTTCAATGAGGAAGTAATTACCTCTAGTAAAGGGATAATTACACTACCCTGGGTTTGCTTTTTGATTCAAAAAATCGATGAACAAATTATTCACAAATCGGATAGAATGAATGATCAGATAGAAATGATTCAATGGAAGTTTCATGTTTATTAGGTTCTTATAGTCCGTTATAGCATTATTAATGCTTTGTGTTTCTTTTACTTAGATTATTGCGCTGCATGAACCAATATAGTGAGGATGCAGCCTTCCACAAGAAGAACACACGCAAACAGAACGAGCAGTCCTTCTGTCAGATAAGACTTGCCTATACTCAGAAAGATTGAAATTTTCAATCTTTCTGAGTATAGGCAAGTCTTATCTGACATTGCGGTATGGATATACCAAGGTATGTGTACCTAAATTATAATATGCGCTTTCTTTATTGATGCGTTCTCTAAAAACTATTTAGTTGTGATTGGAAACCTAGAAGAGAAAGTGCAGCCATTAATAGTAC
Organism: Osmoderma eremita; assembly: GCA_031763485.1. Taxonomy (NCBI): domain Eukaryota; kingdom Metazoa; phylum Arthropoda; class Insecta; order Coleoptera; family Scarabaeidae; genus Osmoderma; species Osmoderma eremita. The sequence continues at coordinate 14,689 of JARFOC010086851.1, forward strand.
TCGCGATATTGGAGCATGAAGAAATTAGATGTGTTACCGGAGGTAATAAGCCGGCAGGTTTCAGTAGAAGGGCGAGCGTTTCTGCTAGGGATCTTGGAAGTCTTCCCGGCAATCAAAATCCGACAACAGTTCTGACGCAAGAACTTACAAACCATCATAAGGTATTCCACTTTTCCTTTATTTACCTGCTTGTGCGATTATAACTTCACCTTCTTTTCCATCATTTTTAGATTCTGAATCTCTATGACGTAGAACAACAAATAGTATCCCAAGTATTCAAACAAATATTCTACTTCATCTGTGCGTCTAGCTCAAACAATCTGTTGCTGAGAAAAGAATTATGCCATTGGTTTCGAAAGGTGCGAAAGGTTTCCAGATACGGCACAATCTTTCGCATTTCGAGATGTGGACCGGAGAGACGAATTAGTTGTAAACCCTTTATAGGAATTGTCCTCTTCCTCCGTGTGTTTATATTCTGTGTTTTGCAGGAGTCGCTTTGGAGCCTATTATTCAAGCGTCGCATTTACTACAACGAGGAAGACTGACGACGATGTAGACACCATTGCAAATATGTAAGATCCTCAACTTATACACGCCCGTAGATGATTTCGATCAGCGCGTTCCGCTTTCTTGCATTAGAAAATCTAAGCAAAAGTTGCAAGAAAGACCAAATGTTGACCAGCAGGTGAGGTTTCGTATAAAGTTTCCTTAAAAATGCAGTAATAACACCCATTTTCAGGAATATTCTCATGGACATTCAGTACACATACCCCGTACGTTTTGCATTCAAACCAGCTGATATTTGTTTAGAAAACTTAGAACTCGCAGAAGGTTTTAAGCTCCACATGCTAGAAAAAATATAAGAGCATGTTTCCGAGGCAGGTTCTATACAATTAATATATTTTTTTAAATTCCATGTAAAAGGGGACGCGTGTTTCTGAAATTTGATGTAATTTTAAGATTTTATTTACTCGTGCATGTGATATCGTTAAGTACATACACACGTCAAAATAATGTAGGGGACAAGCAATGACATCCATTTCTGCTCGGTATAGGTGAATAATTGTTTGTTTTACTTGTTTACTTTTAGAAATAGTTAAGAATACGTAATGAGAAATGTTTGTTTATTTAGGAATAATTTTCAAGATTAATAAAGTTTTACAAAATCTATGTAAAAAAATAGTAACAATCAACAACTTGTGACAGTGAGTGCAATGTCAGTCCCCTATGGGGCCTCCACGAGTGATGACTACCTTTCTGCACCTGTTTGGCATACTCATAATCAAGTGGTCTAGCTCTTGTTGATCGATGGCATTCCACTGTTCTACAAGACACTGATACAATTGTTGTTTTGTTTCAAAGACTAGATTTTGACGAAGTATGCTTCTTTGCAGCAAATCCCATACGTGCTCTATGGGATTTAAATCAGGTGATTGCGCTGGCCATGGCAAAACATTAATTTTGTGATTTTAAAGAAATGCACGAATGATACCTGCAGTGTACGGACACGCATTGTCGTGCATAAGTTGAAAATTTTCCACAATTCTTGCAGCATATGGTAGCACAACATTTGGAAGGATAATGTCCCGATAGTTATTGGCGTTTAAATACCGATCCAAGAGAACGAGGTCAGTTTTTCCACCAAGCGATATTCCACCCCATACCATTACACTACCTCCTTGGAAGCTGTGAACAGTTTGCGATGGAGCTAATCGTTCTGCATTCCCGGGACGTCTCCACACTCCCGTTCTTGTATCTGAGTGCAAACCAAACCGGGATTCGTCAGAAAAACCGATGCCCAGTACTGTTGATCCCAATGTAAATGTTGCTGCGCCCATTCTAATCTAAATTAAGACCATCTGTATGGAGTTTGTGCCTCACTGTTTGATCGCTTACTAACACATCATGAGTGTCGTAAAGTCGAACCACTAATTCTGTCGCCGTAATGTTGCAATTTTTTAAAGCACAAGTCTCAAGTATCTGTCATGAATTGGTCGAACTGCTCTTATGCGTCCTGTATGACGTTCACGCACATCATTAGTTTGCTGATATCTCCACCACAAACCATTGATGACACTTTTTGCCGTGTTGAGAGCTTCTGCAACGACCCTTTGAGTTAAACTATTTTCAAGCATCCCAATAGCTTTTAATTGCGTATCAAGGTGTAAATGATGTCTCTCCATCTACAATTAATGCTAAAGAAACTGGAAAAGAAAATTGATCGCAAAATAAACACACAAAATCTCAGGATGACAAATCAATAAATCCTACATTTTTTTAAGTTCCACTGACTTTTCAGTTCAGATCCTATTGTGACTTAAACTATATATGTATAACACCTGCAGCAAACTATATTGACGTTTACAATGGCATTAGAAATCTTTGCCTATACATATATGGCTCGTAAACTACTAGTAAATAAAGCTTTGTTCCTTAGATTATTTTGATGTGTGTATATACATACGCTGTGATAGTATTATTTATATTTTTTAGAGAATTTATATTTCAAATGCGTTTCTTTTTGCATTATTTACCTTTGGTTTGTGCTTATATTTTTTGCACGTATCTACTCTCTTTAAAGCGCGTCAAATAACTTCAACGTAAATTTTTTTAACTCTTTAATGTTTGGCACTTTTGATGTTTGTTTTGTGTATTTTTTTAAGAAATAAATCAAAGAAGAAAATTCCTCTCAAACCAGCTGTGTGTGGAAACTTACCCTTTATTTCTACAAAAAATCTAGCTAATTGTAGTATTAAATTTTCCATTTATTTTTTTACATTTGTGGAAATATTTTTTTAATTTATATAACAAACTAGGTGTACTTAATCCATTAAAATGATCTGTAAATATAATTTTATCAATCTATGAAAGTACTAGTTAATTACTAGCTAATTACCAATATATTATTATATTATAAAAAATATTTATTTTAGTATTTAATGGCAAATGGTATTTAATTGATATTTCCGGTTTTTATGATTTTGGAAAATTTATAAGTCATTTATCAAATTTACTAATCATATGATAACGTCATTCAGTGTTAAAAGCATACACTTTTGCAAAGATGCCTTCCACTTACTTCTAGTTCCTGAAGATACATATCATTTTACTTGAAACAATTCGTATGTTGTCCAACGTCCTAGTCATCCTATCTTCATCAATAAATTTCCAGAGAGAAAAACGCCTTAGGTATTAAGTATGATTGGTATATATGGATTGTAGAAACGATATGTTGTAGATATGTTACGTAAATTCAGATAATTTATGATTGTTAACGTTTTGACGGGGTAAATTAAGATTTGTTAACATATTTATTGTAACGTTTAAGGTTTTAGCGGTGTAGTAAATGTGTACATAAGAATTCGCAGTATACTTGAGAATAATGTATTCTGGAAATTTATGATTATTTATTACCACACATCATGTAAATACAAAAAAGTCCTATATAGGGTATATAAAAATTGGCGCAAAAGCTACAGATAGCTGCAATGTAGAAAAATTTAGAATGAAAAATTTTTAATACTATTTTTTCGCAAACATTTTCTTTTAGATTTCAAAGTTTATCATTAACGTTTCATTTTCATATACTTTCACATTTAGAAACGTTGTAGAACACGTTGCATAGTGTGATTTTAATTAAATACATCATTGTCAAATTTTGTTATTTATGTATGACTTTCGTATAATTTTGTGTAACGTCTGCTTTTTTCGTGATAACTTGTTTCTTGTGTTTCTGTGTTTTTTCGTTCTATTGTTATTAATTTGTTCAATCATGGATTTCACATTCAATGAATGTGCCGATATATACGTGGTGTACGATTTGTGTAATGGAAAAGCTACTATGGCAGAGCGAGAATATCGCATACGTTTCCCAAACCGGAGACATCTTAGTGTAAATGTCTTTCGCCTACGTGAATCTGGTTGATGTAATACAACATGGCTGAGAGATTAATACAAGTAGAAGAGTAAACTCTAAACGCAGTAGGGGAAGGTGAGGCAAAGTGGACACCTTAACAGATACCACCTAGTAAAAAGTACTTTTTTTTTGATTTATGGAGTTTGCAGTGTTGTGATTAAGTGTTGGTGTACTTATTAATTTGTTGTATTTTTATAGTTGAAACATTCTGCAGTTTGTAAACCCATGCAAAAATTTCACTTTCCTTATATACAGGCAAAAGCAACGTAAATTTGATAGTTTTAATATAACAGAAACTAGTTAAATATTTTATATACTTAACGTTACGTTTTATGGTTTATAAGATTACAAAACAGAAATTCACATATAATAAAGTACATAAAAAAGTATTTAATCTGAGATTTGATTTGTCGAAGTCGAAGCATTTTATGATTAAGTATATGACCCACAACTTCACTGAATAAACATATATTTAAAAAATAATAATAATAAGAAGCTTTATATACATATAGAATGCACTGAAAAGGATAAAACAAGTATTTTCATAAAGCTGAAGTTTTTTTTCTTAGTGTGGGGTGAACTAAGACGACTAAGAACCATTAACAACTAATTATTAATTTTAATAATAAATAAATAAGATCATGTATGCTCGAAAATATGTGCATATTGTGTTGTCTTCGGAAGTACGCAGGTATGTAAACTTTCAAATCCATAAAACATTCAGAAGTATGTTAAAATTGCACTAAAAATCGGCTTTCATACTGCCATACATATGTACATACAAATCAAGTTAATATGAAGCTTTTAAACCTAGAATAGTATCTAGTTCTGTCGCTCATTGTTGCTACCGTTACGTCTTGCAGATGTAGCGCAATAATTTTGTTTGCATTTTATTAGTTTTTAAAAACATTTTGTACATTCCGCCATCAATGAACTCAAACTATAAAGTTTGTATTAGTTTTAAGTTTATTATCTTAGCTTATAGCTAGGTTGGTATAGGGGTACTATATTTTGTAATACTCTGTAAGTACTGTAATACAAACGCCTAGTGTTTTAAACAATATTTATTGCATAAGGTTTATTTATTGTCACAGGTTTGAAGGAAAGTAAATGCACACAGCATAATTTGTGGAAGGCGAGCCTAAGATAAACGTAGACGAGTGGGGGAAAGATAATAAAAGGGGCACACGTCTCTGAGACGTATCGATAACGTTCTAGGTTTAAAAGTAGCTCCTGGGGTAAAAGTGGATTCATTCCACTTTGCGCCGTAAGGATCTATTATGGTTAAATATAAAAGATTAACATTGGATCGTATTTTCGTATCGTATTGGATCGTATCCTATATTCGAAAGTTCGTTTGCTACTTATGTCTTCCCATACTGTAACACAAGTAGCAAACTAGACAGGAACAATTTTTTTACCTAATGATAAATTAGGTTATTTACTGACCAGACATTACATTAGATAAAGAGTTGGCACTAATTTTGAGGTTAACTGATAAAAATTCGATATTTTTACAGTGAGTTCTGTACCAAAATTGAATTGTGCTTAGTGCATGGTCTTGGAGATGGAGCCAGTAATTAAAAAAATATTTGTCAGTTTCATAAAATGTATTAATATCTACATATCTACCAAACAAATATTTGTTTGGTAATATATCTATCCAGGTCTCCAGTTTCTATCTCCGTACATGGGTAACTTTCTTAATATTAAAGATGCGGACAAAGTGTCTCAGAAAAGAGAGTGATAGTTGATGCTAGTGTCAAATTTGTTATGCAGTGTTAGACTGGTGAGATATTCAAAAAAAGAGTTGAAAACAGTCAAAAACTTCAACGAAGACGATTTCTGTCAATATCCGACACGTAGAAGAAAATACGTTCAAATGAAAAGTATAGAAATATATTTATACACTTTACTACCTATACATACTACTTTACTTTTACTATATTTATATGCTTAGATATTTGAACACCTTTTCTTCACTGAAATTTTTAAAAAAATGTAAAACCTTATTTATCTTCATATCAGCATGGTTTCGCCACTGGGAAATCAACAATTACTAATTTAGCTAATATTGCGCAGTTTATAAGTACAGCTATAGATAACAGACAACAAGTGGACGTTGTATACACAGATCTATCAAACTCATTCGATGTAATTGATAAATTAATATATATATATATATAATAATTAATAAAAAAAGCTGGCATATTTTGGCTTTTCTGATTAATGATTTGTTATAATCGCTGAACTGTGACGTTATGGCATATGCAGATGACCTAAGAATCTACAGAATCGTTAACAGCTATGTCGACACTCGCAATTTGCAAAACAGCCTCATTTAACTCAATACTGGGAAATGCTTCGTTGTGTCATATACTAAATCTAAATCTTTGCAAACTATACTATTAACAACGTAGGGTAATCACGAAAAAGTGAGATTATGAACCTGGGTGTGATGTTTGACAGGCAACTCAATTTTACACAGCATCTACTCTCAGTTTGTAGTGAAGCTAATAGATTGTTGGGTTTTCTGATTAGGTCATGCCGTGACCTCAGTAATATAGCGTCAGTGAATATAGCGTCAGTAAGTTGGATGGTATTTATCCTCCAAGAGGTTCAGACTATTGTCATCTGCTACAAAGACACAATTAAATTTCGAGTATAATAAATTTGTAATTTCATTATTTGCACTACTTTTAAGATTGTTTCAATTTTGTAATATGTTATCCCGTAAATAGTTATTGTACTTACTATTATCACACAATACATCTGATTGTATAGCCACAGACATCTACATGCACAGACAGCTGTTTCAGGGTACTTAACTCTCATCAGTTGATGAGGAAGACTCCTTAAATTAGGGAGTTTTGCTGAGCTAGCTGCAACATACCCGAACATAGCAAAGTTTATGTTGTAGTATGTACCCCACCACGAGTTTTACAAAGTACGTACTGGGATGCTACTGGGTGAATTTAGAAATTTTGGCGAGTTAAAACACATAAAAGTGAGGTTAATTGTTTTGTTTATTTTTACATTTGTATTATCTGAAGAAATTAATAAAAATGAATAATTTTTGCTTTATTGTATTGGATAATTGGTTCTTGATACAAATATAGAATACTGGGTTCTGTTTATTAGAAGACGGTTAGGTTAATAAAATATACTGAATTAAAATTTTATGAAATTATGAAATAAATTAGAAGTTTCAATATCAACCGGCAAAGAGATATGTCTTTGTTCTTGTAATTTATATGTACAATTTCGGTATTATCCATGTCGATGTATAAACACTTATGATGAACATAACCTGTACTGTCAAAACGTACTACAGCTTACTACCAATGAAAGTTGGTATGATTCGGTTACATTTCGTTACACAAGAATATGACGTTATATGTCCAACATTCTACTAAAGTTACTGGCTAAAACTCCCTAATTATCTTCCCGAGGCTTCGATCGAGACAGAATGACGTCACTCCATTGTATCCAGGCCTCGGCGAGCTAGCTCGTTTTTAACCCTAGCGATACTTCAATAAATCAAAGAAAGAAGATTTCTGCCAATAGCTGGCAAAAAATGAAGTATAGAAAAAATATATTTAAAAAATATATATAAATATACCTCTGATCACACAACACGTCTGATTGTTTAGTTCCGGGCAGTCCTTACGTACAGACAGCTGTTTCGGGCTCACCTAGTCCACATCAGTGCACGTCGGAGGATGCTTGTCGCTCGTTCAATATTCCGTATCGTTAACCGAACGTTAGCATATGTCTTTAAGGAAAATCCCAGAGACATCTAACGCCCAGCCGCGGATTCATGGAATAATCCCAGAAGCGGTAACTAAGTTACCCGTCAGCTGAGATCCGTGTTAGCGTGTGATCTTATCGGCGTCCAATAACTAAATAAATCAAAGAAAGACGATTTCTTTTTCAGCCAATAGCCGGCACATATATTTTAATAATAAAATCGGTGAAATGTAGTTCAAAATCTATGTACGTTAGCATACACTGGTGCCAATACAATTCGGTGGTGTTATCCCACCATCACGTGTATATGGCTCAAACTGCAGTTGATGAAAAAACCTAAGGGCGCCGGATTGGCCGAATTGGTTGATGAATACATACATACATAATACGGTTAACAATTTTATCCGTATAATATGTAAATCTACTTCAAGGAAACCTATCTTGAAGGTGATTATTTGTTAATGTGCTTAAAAAAAACTAGTCGGTTTAAACATTCACTGCATTGTGTTTGGACTGCAGACGGTATTTGTAATTCACATCATGATAAACATAGGACGTTAGTTTTTACAATGGCAGAAAATTCGTGTCACGTATCATCCTTCGTTCAATATCTTTTTAAGTATGTTGAAGATATCACGTTCCATTTTGTAGACTTTCACATAATTCAGATAGAATTTTACCTACGGATAATTACAATGTTAATAGTCGAAATAACCTAATATAGAAAATGTATATGAGCAATTTTTCAATCAATGTTAATTACCCTCGTGTATATGCTTTTCGTGGTGACCAAAAATTAAAGTAATCTTAGTACAATAGTAGTGTATAGTAATTGCAAAATTTATTAAATTAAACGTTTAATTTCGACGGCCTTTGTATAATTCTCCAATAAATGCAATTAACGAACATAGCAAGCCTGTAAACCACAAGCCAAATATTCCCTTAACGTGAATTATTTTCAATACAACTACGTCCTTAGCGTTGTTGCGGTTATTTTTTAGTAGTTTTTGAATCCGCTGTGATGATGTTAAAAAGATTGCCTAAAATGCATTTTGTGATTAAAAACACCATGTTATCCTATACTTTTACTTTGTAGAAAACCATGAAATAATTCCTTCAAAAATATTATATTGGCAGTGACAAATCATATGATATGTGAATATTTATCAAGAACTTACAAATAAGAGGGAAAAACGCAAATAAAACAGTTATTGATAAGACCAAGAGTGACTTAAGCTGCGGAAACTATGTCTTTGACAGCTAAAGATGAAGACAGGGTCAAAGTGTTTGGAAGGAAAGTAATAAGGACAACAATGGGTGTAAAGAAGATAAATGAAGGTGAATACCAACCTTTAATGAATCACAAGTTTAATCAAATTCTAAACAATGGCAGTATAACCAAAATCAAATCAAAATCAGGTGGTATTGCCATATACAGGAGGACAAGAGAACCCAACTAAGTGTCCCTACAGAATGGAAACCTTTACCTAGCAAACCGAAGGGCAGATTCAAAATAAGATGGATAGACCCAGTAGAGGAAACATGACAAATATCGAAGAATGGAAGAAACATATACTCAACAGGAAGAAATAGAAAAGCGTAATTTGTAAAGCGAGAACTCATAAGAAGCTTTAGAAGAGGAAAATGGGGACCGATTCAACCTGTAAAATGGGTTGATGAAGTCTTTGTGGATAGGACAGCTAATATTTTATATTGAAATGTAGGTAACCACTTATATACAGTTGCGGTCAGATAATTAAGGACAGCTTCATAAAATTTCAAAAATCGTGTATAGTTGAACGAGGCGTGTCAGAAATCTATTAAATATATGGTGGCTCATATTGGGTATAGGTACTTCCCCCATTTATGATACAATCCGGTGACACATAGCTCGCTCACTGTAAAATGGTATTAGTTGTGTTGTTAACATCACCTAATTATAGACGCTCATGAATTCGTACATATAAGTGGATTAATAAGTAAGAATTTTATGGTAGATGTTATATTAGTTGTAGTTGTGTATTGTCAAAGCGAAATTTTTAATTACAATTATCTCAATCATGGGAAAACGAAAGAGTTGTACGCCGGAACAAAGAAAGATAATAATGATTTTGAGGAACAAAGGTGGTCGTATCGAAAAGTTGCGACGCATCTAAAATGTTCAAAAACAATGGTTGAACATGCTGTAAAAGATTTTGAAAAGCATCAGACAACAGATACTGTGCCACCAAGAGTACGACCATCTATTGGTATCTATATCTATAAAACATCTATTGGATGGACAGGAAAATAGTAAGGCTGCCTAAAAAAGATCCATTCCAAGCTGCTGTACAAATTCAACGCCAAATTAATGTATAACTGGATACACCAATATCTGCGAGTACCGTCTTTATGGTAGAGTAGCTCGAAAAAAGCCGTTTGTTAATGCGAAAAATCGCAAAAGACGATTAATATTTGCCCGTGAACACAGGCATTGGAACATTGAATATTGGAAGCGAGTTCTTTTTTCCGGTAAATAGGATCTGTTCTGACGGTTGCGTTTATGTTCGCGCCATCGCAACCAAGAGTTCAAGCCTAGTTGCACAGTCAAAAGTATGCACGGGGGAGGCAATGTGAAAGTGTGAGCTTGCTTTTAATCGCGAGGCGTAGGACCTGTATTTCGAATTCCCGGAATTATGGATGAAAACGTGTATATTCAGATCTTAGGAAACGTACTGATACCGTATTCAGATGAATATTTACCGCTTGTTTGGGTTTATCAAGACAGCATATGCTGTATGTTTGGCTCAAAGCTGTGAAGAAATTTTTACCAGATCATGCGGTTGAGGTTCTAGAATGGCTTTCTTGTAGCTCTGACCTGAACCCCATCGAGAATTTGTGGTTTGACGTTAAACCCTTGGCAAAGCATAACCTCCGGGCGTTGTAAGCAATTAATTCAATCTATGCCAATTCGGTGTGAAGCAGTTAAAAGAAATAACGGGCATCCTACAAAATTTTAGTGAAATATAAGACGGTTTGAGACAGTATCATGCAATACAATGGTATAGAATAAAATTCGGTTCTGTAAATATACATGGTTCAGATTTATTTGAAACTTATCATGTGTATGTCCCATGTCTTTAGTTACCTGACCGCATATAACAGTTATTGAAGATCTCCTGACTGGCTTAAACAATTGGGAAAGGCAAACGAATAAATAGTACGCGTATCGGATCAGAAGATGGTAGATTGTCAATCTTCAAAAGCAAGAAAGTTGATGATTATCATGAAGTAATCAATTCTAGTATATTTAAAACTTAGTTTGCAGATATAATGGAGAACTTATCAGACAATTTTGTTATAGGGTAATACACCCAATCACAAAAAATACAAAAAGTACAAACGAGATATTTACTAAAAAAAGAAATGCAAGTTTTCCAACAATTATGTGATTGACGTAATGGCTAAAAAAGTATTACGATTACCACCACATCATTGTGAATTTTGTGTACGTGTAATGTATCTTTTTAGTTGATTTAATATATGTCTCGCAGTGGTCTTTCAAATTTATGTTTTTTCATAAATAGACCTCTTCTTAAAATATACTTCAGATACATCGTACAAACATTAAGAGAAAGAAAATTATCCAAAAATAGTTATTAAATGTGCAGATATATGTTGCTAGAAGTCTTCGGCTTATTTCCATGGATGTACACGGGAAGATGCACATTGTGAACAGAAAGTTATATGCACTAATTTTGTAACATGTCTCCATTACCATAATAAAGTTATTGATTTCGAATTTCTTGATTATTTTGGTTTTTACTGTTTAAGATGCAATCAGTAAGAGTGGTATCGAAGAAACCAGATATTTCTATGATACTAAGATAAGTTTAAATTTCGCCCTAGCATTCAACAAAAATCTCCTATTGTAATTGGGGATCACTATGTCAGTCCCCCTAATTAACAAATTGTGTCCGGAGAAAAAAGATCATGGCTTTCTAGAGCATAAAAGCTGATTGGATCAATCAATATTACTCTCTAGAGGTTTTTTTTTGTATTTACTTCATTCTCCCAATAATACGTAAGTCCAGATTCAAATATCCTGTCCACTAGTTTATTGAAGGATGGTAGCAATACAGAATTTCGTCTTGCCATTCCAATGATGTACATACTGAGTATATTTTCTTTCATGATGCGAAACTTTGATAAAATTTTAGGATCCTCGTAATCGGTTATAGCAAAATTTCCTGAAAATAATTCCTGGAAGTTTTAAACTAACATTCATACTAATTTATAACCAACCCACCAACTAAAGTTTTGTCAATAAGTAACGCGATGTTTTTGGCATGCTTTAAAAGATTAAATAGATGAGTTTGGTTAGCTTCAAACAGACGGCTTACGAATTTCCGGTAGTTTTCCTAAAAAAAGACAATTAGAAATCTATTGCTATTTGCATATTAAAATTCTTTACAGTTTCATCATAAACTATAGTATTGGCATATCCAGGTATACTTGTAGTTCCAACTTTCAGGTCTTGTTTGATTATATCTTCAATTCTATCGATGGGTGGTAGACGGCTACAATTTATTTTAATTTATTTATTTTTAATAACTTATAGAATTTGCTTACAATGGTTGTGTCAATATACTTGATAAACCACTGCTGTATGCTATGGATATCCATAGGCAGAAGAGTGATAATAAGGAAAACATTCTGCAATTTACCGAGCTTACCGGTTGGAATATGTATACGCTGGTTATTTTAAAGATAACGTTTTTCGTATGAAATCTACCTCCCCCTTTACGGTGATATATGCAATTCAGGTATTTGTGGGCCATATTTGCCATAGGAGCCGTAGATATACTTGGGAAGGTCAAGTTCGATCTGCTATAAACATATATAAAGAAGTAAACACATAATGTCTCTTTCTCGCATTTAAGTGTACCTATTTCCTGTAAGTAATACAAATGCAATGTGCATTATTACTATAAAAACTTGTGTCAAAAGGAGGATCGACCATAATTCAGCAGTGAAAGGTTGAATTGGCAAAATCCATCCACTTGGAAAACTGAAATGTTGATAAATGTATGTATGTACGAGGGATATCCGGTTACTAAGGTACATTTGTGAATTACAGGCAGACCATTTTATTTATAGAAATCAAACATACACTAGGTAAAAGCGGTGTCAGCTATTTTTCAACATAATCGCCGCTAATGTTAAGGCAGTTATCCCAGCGAGACACAAGCTTCTGTAAACCCTCTTCGTAAAAGCTGCGATCGAAATTTATAAAATACTGCCGTACTTCCTCTTGAACTTCGTCGTCGTCTTCAAACCTTTTACTCGACAAATGAGCTTTGAACGACCCAAACAAATGAAAATCAGAAGGACCTAGGTTTGGACTATGTGGCGAATGGACAATAAATTCCCAATTGGGTATCTGAAGCCCAGCCCTGCGTCTAATCTGAGGTGTGCGGACTTGCATTGTCATGCAACAACCTGATTCCTTTCGTCAGCCTTCCTTTCTGCCGAATGGCTTTGCTTAGTTCTTCGAGAATTTAAATATTGCTTTTGGTGGTAAAAACTCCATGAGCAAAGTGCCTTGCTTATCCCAGAATACAGTTGCCATTGTCTTTTTTGCAGACTCCTGAACTTTGAATTTGTCGATGTTTGTGAACTGATGCTTCCACGTCATCGAGTCTTTATTTGATTCGGAGGTATGGTAGTGTACCCACGTTTCGTCTTCTGTAACTATGGACTCTAGAAATCCGTTTTCCTGATGATAGCGCGTTAAAAGTTCCATTGCTGCAACCATTCGTTGCACTTTGTGTTGATCGGTCAACAGTTTTGGTACCCATCTAGCGGACACTTTTCGATTGCCTAATTCAGATACGTTTTCACTAACAGAACTTCTCGGAATACCTGTTAGTAGAGCAATTTCCAGTATTTTCAACCGACGATCATCTCGAATCAGCGTATCGATCTTTAATTGATTCTCATCCGTTGTCGCTGTTGATGGTTTTTTCGCACACCTTCGGGACCATCTTTCAGAGCTGTGTTCAGAACTGTTGACACCAAACACTAACCTGTTTTCGGCTCATAACGCCTTCTCCGTAAGTCTTCAGTATTTTTTTAATGAATTTCGGCAGGTGTTTCATTATTTGCATGCAAAAAACGAACGACCGCTTGCACTTCACTTAGCGTATGTTTCGATCGGCACTGACATTGTGCAACTGTCACTGCACAGGTTGTACTGAATAAGGCAATGACAATAGCCACCTGTGCAGCACATATGCACATCTAAAATGCGTGCAAGTTTCAACCTGATCGGAGCGACGTAGGCGGTGTGTCGCGCAAACGTACCTTAGTAACCGGACATCCCTCGTATGACATACCTTTACTTAGTTATGGAAATTAATAAACTACTTACCCTGGTGTTGGAACTAAACATTTTATCGTGCAAGCATAGTAAATGTTGGTGGTATCAACAGAAAACATTAAGGTTGGCCAATGCACCAATCCAGCTGAAAATCAAAAGGGAAATTTAGTTCCAATCAAAATATTTGGAAACGTATATATGTATTTTATATGGATCCTTGCGGCACCATATCCACGCCTTTCCTATTTATCCTGCTGTGTAAATGGTTTATCTAATCAGTTCTGCTGCAGCTACCACAACATATGACGTGCGCCACAGATAGAAAAACTCTAAATTTAAAGAGGAATTGAAATAAGTAGCAGTGTTGTTAATAATAATATTAATTTTGATCAAGCATACGGGTACGCCGTAAAATGTTTTAAGGTTTAACCCGATAAATAAGCGCATATACATATGTACATGCCACTACAACAAAAAGAAAAAGCGTGTCAGCCACTGTATATTTTATAAAATAATAAACGCAGTTCCTAGAATATACATTTTGAGTAATCAACCAGTTATTGTTATTGACAATTGTTTGAGTGCAACTGCTGTGATGTTTTAGTAGGCATTTTTAGATCAAAATAAATTCATTATAACGTCTACTCTTTTCAACACTCTAGTTGTTTTAAAACCTCTTATGTATTATAGATTTGCATTTACTACATAAATCATGAAATATTGGTACAATATACATTGATTAGGTTCCAATATACGTTTGTATTACCAACTGATATATCCGCAACGCCATCTACGACCTGTCCTACAATTCCAGTTGTTGTATTTTTATTATCCCATGGCAGACCCCAATTCTTCTCGGGATCAACTATTAAGACTGGGGTAAAATTATATTTTCGAACATATTCCTGTAAAATCCTCATGTCGATACCGTACGAAGATTCAAGAGAATTCCCTGAAAGCATATAATTTGAAATTATTCCCATGCATACATTAAAAATATATGTAACTTAAGAAATCAGGATTCAGAAAAAAAGGAATGCAGAAGCTTCGAAAGATAGTCCGCTATAGACTTCTGCTCAATGAAATATGTCCAAGCGGATCGCGGAATAATTAAAGTTTTCATTCACGCTTAGTCCAAATAGATATGGGCCATGGGTCTCGGTACCATACTGCATATGTATTACTCACCGATCACAGAATAAGGACTCAAAGTACAGGTCGATATTTTTAAATTTTTGCCTCTCTGATTTGTTGTTTCTTCTGTGTATAAGACTGAGTTACTAACGAAGCTCCCATTTCTTGACGACCATTCATCTAATAGTATCTTTTCATAAACGGTTGTCCTTGCTATTAAGGAAGTTTTCCATAAGTTGTATTTTTCGTAAAATTTAAAATCG
This sequence comes from Osmoderma eremita, assembly GCA_031763485.1. Lineage (NCBI taxonomy): Eukaryota > Metazoa > Arthropoda > Insecta > Coleoptera > Scarabaeidae > Osmoderma > Osmoderma eremita. The sequence goes on from JARFOC010086851.1 coordinate 30,113, forward strand.
AAGCGTCCAATTTTCCCAAAGGATGATGTAGAAGGGCTGACAAATAATGTATCTGATACCATATTTAGGTGAGGAGAAACTAGTATTTTATCGATGGTTTCACTAGTATCAACAACAAATAAATATTTCCTGATATTATATTTATATATTGCGCCAGATTGCGTCCGGAGTTGTCGTTCTACATAATCAAAAATTATATCAGGATTTTGGCTCTGTATAACAAATCCTTGGCAATAAAGATTAAAATCGATCAAGGTTTCATTAGTAGATTTAAATTCTTCCGCAGTGGTGGATATGTTTATTATTACAGCTGGAACGCTGTGGGATGAAATATGCCAATTATTTTCGATCCAATAAAAAACACAGTGAGAGATACTGAAGTATTGCGTTACAATCAAATTTATTAACACTCCTAGGTTATGGTACATGTTGTTTGGTTCAGGGTAAATGAAATTTTCCGGAGATTGTGGGGTACATTATTGTGGTATGTAAAGTATGCATGAAAGTTGCATTCAATCTGATAGTCATGCAGTGTAAAATAGCTACATTTGTAGATTATTTATTATTGATGAGTTTCAATAAAAACAAGGAATATTGGAAAATAATTACCAGAAGTTTATGTATAGTTGGTTTAGTTTATTAGTTTTTCTTTCGATTAGTTTTATTTAGATTATATTTAATGGAATGCCAGTAAAATAAGTGGTGTGAATCGGGAGCAAAAGATAAAATATAACTGTTACCTACTTTACTTGATGTTGCGATGTTATCCGCCTGGTTTGATTAATCGTCCCTTCTACTAGGGCCGCTATAGGTCCTATTGTAGACCGGATGCCATTCTAGAGTTCATCAAACAAGTCCAGGCCCTTGAGGTAGTTCAGAATCTTCTTCAATGAGGAATTATTCAGGTCAGCTAGGGAAGTAATCACCTTCCCAAAGATGGAGTACCTCATTCGGGTGGCCGCAGGACAGTGGCACATAACGTGCTCTACCATTTCTTGGTCCTCAATACGCAGTCGGCATTCGGTTTCTTCCGATAACTCGATTCTGTGTAGGTATTTTCTGAGTCTGCAGTGAGCTGTAAATCCTTTTACGGTCTAGTTTGAGTAATTCTTCAGTTTTGACATGATTGGGTGAGACGCACACTTTCGCATGTACCAAACCAGGAGAATTTCTCCAAAATTGGAGTACTTTCTGTTTTAACCAGAAACTAATTCGTTGTTTGCTATCGAAGTTGATATGCCAATTGCCAATTCTGGACCTCGGAAGCACCCCGCGGCACCCGTTTTTGCAAGGGTGTCGATTGTCTCATTGCTTTGAAAGATAACTGTTGAGAAAGTATAAGAAATTAGTTAAAATAGAAAGAGACTATCGGATCACTCATAACCTCAAAATAAATTAATTAATTCGGAACACGTTTTCGCGAATACTTGTCCTGAATTAATCAATTTATTGTGACGTGACGAGTGATCCGAAACAGTATGTTTACCATACTGCCCCACGTTCCTTGCAATCTTTACTATTTTAGTAAAGATTGCAAGATAAGGATTTCTAATCGAATTACAGCAAGATACTGGAAATGGAAAAAAAATATCTTAACAAAAATGTATTATTCTGATAATATCATATGTACATGCTTTGCCCGAAAAAAGATTTCTACGTTCAAAAATGTGTATATAATATATCTAAAAATATATATAAATATACTTCTGGGATCACACAACACGACTAACTGTATAGTTCCAGACATCCAGCTGTTTCGGACTGCTTAGTCCTCATCAGTACACGTCGGAGGAATGGCTGTCGCTCGTTCAGTACGCTGTATCGTCAACTTCACGTTAGCACATGCCCATAGAAAAATCTTCGGATACATTTAACGCCCAGGCGGTAGTAGCTGGTAACTTAGTTATCGCGTGGAGAATCCGCGGCTGGGAGTTAGATGTCTCCGGAGATTTTTCTATGGGCATGTGCTAACGTGAAAGTTGACGATACAGCGTACTGAACGAGCGACACGCATTCCTCCGACGTGCACTGAGGAGGACTAAGCAGTCCGAAACAGCTGGATGCCTGGAACTATACAGTCAGTCGTGTTGTGTGATCCCAGAGGTATATTTATATATTTTTTAGACATATTATATACTTGATTTTTGTACATACTTTGAGACAAGAGAGTATGGACAACAACAAAAAAATACGAAAAGGTACTATAATAAATTAAAGATTAATAATAATGCACTCTCGTGTATGGTTTAAAGATTGCGTGAAAAGTAATGTGTTACATTATCAAAGCGTTATAAAACTACTACAAGAACTAAAGGCGGAGTCGAGTGGCTGCCTACCAGGCGTCGTTAGCGTTCTTCCGAATGCCAAACTCACTTCCCAACTAAGATAGGAATTTTATGTCCTTCACCTTGTTATCTCAGATATATGCGTCTACTTGGCAACCAATCAGAAAAAATTTTGGAAAATCAGGAAAAATGGAGACACTAATAAATTAAATTTATTTCTCATAACTCATAATATATTATTTTTATTACTTCGAGGGAGGCTGTCGCGAGGCTGGGAAGAGCTCTACCGAACCAGTTTGCCTATCAAGCTGGCGTCTTTTCCTTACCATCAGCAATGAAAGTGGGTTTGGCATTTAGAAGGATGCTGACGACGCCTGGCGGGCAGAAATTTAAGTCTGCTTTTAATTCTTGTATGGCGATTCCAACAATAAACTATGGAATAATGGAAAGAATGCCATTACAGGCGCATTGTTATTGCTGGAATCACGATACTAGCAAAGGCAATGAAAGGGGTACAAGCATTAAAGGCGAACTCGAGTTTTTTCGGTTAATTGTTTTGGGCACTTTTGATATTTCTTATGTAATAGTGTTTTATCGGTTACGTTACTATATCAAAGAAATACAACGAATTTTGACAATATTTAAACTTGAATTCACAAGTTCCTTAACTACCCTTGTAATGTGTAAATAAAATGTGGTCCACCCTCCTCCAGTTCAGCCTTCCTTCCATTCACTTTTCCCAACTTCTGATTTTTTTTCTTCTCCTTGGACAATTTCCCACTTTATTTGAGCACTCACTTTAGCTGCCACAAATTGTGATTTGGTGTTTCTGATACTTTATTTATTTTATCCATTATCTACTAACGAACCAATTATTTCGTTTCTAGAATTTCTTGTACCTACTAACAGTACACGGCTATTTATTAGGATGCCACTTGTTCTTTTGTTCAATAGAAATAAAAATTCACACCTATGCCTGCGCCCTTCACACTATAGCAACTACAGACTGCTTTACGTCATCGATGCTAACAACAACTGCCCTTGTGTTTCTTGGTTCGCCTGATGTCTTGTATGATATTAATTTGTAAACGCCTTCCAAACCTCTTTGTGTAGTCGATTACGTAGTGCTATGCATGAGAATGCGTTATAATTTTACAATGTACTTAAAAATAAAATATCTTTTTATCTAGTAACATTAATAATATTCGCCAACCCGAGGTAGATAATGGGATTATCTACCTCCGGTTGGCGAATCTTATTTATGACCCGAAAGTGTAGAGTCCTTCTTTACCGACTGAGCAAGAAATATAGCCATTTAATAATACCCATTAAATAATAAATCGAAATGAAAGTGTAGGTACGCAAGTTCGTGTCTGCTGTAGACGGACCTTATAATGAAAGATTTAATAAGAAAACAAAAGATTGAGCTAGGGAAGATCATAACACCTACGTACGTCTTAAAACATAGTAAATAAATATGATATAAATAATACTCCTTGAAGCTTCAAATTGTAAAATTATTTAGGTAGCACTTCCATTACACACAGAAAATATGGAAATGACATAACATTAAAAATGAGCCTAATGAGAAAGATGAACTTGGTGCCCTGCTATGAATGCATTAATCTTCGGCTCTATTTTTGTCAGCAGTATTTATAAATCACCGCCATTCGGTATTTGTAGTCGGTTACTTTTTTTGTTAATAAATTTGTGACCGCACTAAATCCATGTTCCACTAAATATAAAGAAAGAGATGTAATTAAAAACTTTTGTATTGTACCCTATAATCCAGCATAACTGTATCTGCTTTTCCAGCTAGAATTATTGGTAGCAATCTATGAATTTAAATTTCAATCATTATTTGTTGTTACATCTATCAGTTCCTCTTGTAATTCTAGAGATTATTCTGTGTTTATATTTAAAAAAAGGTCGAGAACCTAATTTTAAAATATCTTCAAATCGTTGATTGAAGCCCATAATGGAGAGAATCCAAGTGGTGACAATGTGCAAGTAAGTCTTCGTCCTATTTTTCTAATGCTGATAAATTTGGAAACTGGCTGAATTCCCCTAGTCCTAAATGTCGTTTGTACAGAGGAAGTTTTACCACAAAATCGAAAAAAGCAACTTTTCTTTTCGACGGACTTTACCGCCGATCGGTTGTAAGTGACGACGAATAACTTACGTGTGTTAACATGTGAAGCATGTGCAAATTCTAAGTTTTATTATCTTCTCTTACTTTTTATGCATCCAGCCCACCGCTTATTTATACCAACCGCAACCCGAGGTTGCTTTGACTCCTCTTGATCGATCCATATTATCACCCACTACCAATGGATTTCATTATGACAAGTTGTGATAAGTAATAATTTTGCCAGTACGGAAGTTTGAATTGCAATAAGTAGCTCAATTGTTTGTTTACACAAATTTATCCATCACAAAGATTTCTAATCGCAATATTAATATTTCTAACCCTTTTAATCTAATGAAAAACGCCGTTTATAGGTAACTGGAATTAACTGCATCGAAATACAATACATATAAACATACATAAGCATTCATAGATTCATACCTAATCCTGATTAGCAGTAGTGATATTAAGTTATGATGCAATCAAATTTTATCATAATAGGTATCATGATGTGTTGTTTAATTACAGTGTCAGTACGCTCCTGGAATTTCAATAAAGCTATGAGGTGTTTTTTCTGTTAGTTTGAAAGGTTCTTTTATCAATGCTACCTGGGCTATTTAAATAATGAACGACCTCAATAGGAATACGGGTAGAATACATATTGCTTATTATAGATAAAGACATTATTTACAGATTCGGCTAAACGTCAACTTGCTAGAGGTTAATATGAGTACGTTTGAGTTGTACGCCGTCTTGTATTAATGAACGCAATTTGTTTATTATTATAGACTATTGTTACTAGATATTTTTGTTTCCTTTTGCTAAATTGCACACGAAATGAAGGTAATCTAACAGCGAATATGACATCCTTCAGAGGAAGAAGGAACTAGAAACTACAACATAATATATAACAAATCACAACACAAAGTGAACACACTGCTCAATAAAAATATATTGTAAAAATAAAATAACATATGTTTCGCTGTCACAGTAGCATCATCAGATTTAGATTAAATTTAACGATGCTTTGTGATTTGTTATTATGTCGTGTAATGCTCAAATAGTTAAAGCCGACTTCATCAAGCTTTTAAGAAACTACCTATGACACGCATTTCTTTATATACCATTATAGGTATATAAAGAAATGCGTGTCATAGGTTATAAGACAGATCTAGCGAAGTAAGGAGGATCCCAATTGGCACGTGTGATGCGTGCACTGACAGAAATCTTTTCTGGTATCAAGAAATTAGATTTTTTTACAAAAATCAGCGTCTATTCAAGAAAATATTTTTACTTGAAGACTAAAAAAGTGTTTAATATAAATTGTATTTATATCAAATAAATATTTTTTCTGGGGATTAGAAACTCAAAAAATCCAAGACAGAAAAATCAATTTCATTAGATATTACAATTAATAAAAAGCATTTACTTTACAAATTAATTTAATACACATTTAACAATATTACTTTTATAAGAAATGTGAGTAACAACAATAAACATTACATTAACCGCTATCTTTTGCACATTTTTATCAAACACTGTACGTTAAACATTATATGGTTAGATTGGTAAGCATGAATGTAATTGATAATTAAGTAATATATGCAACATTATTATATTATGTAAATTACAGGGCAATACAAATGTATAGTATATCTCCATACACATGCAGAGAAACAAATTTTCATATTGAAATAAGAATAAAAATGATGTTAATCCAAGAAAAGTTGTTTTGGAAAAATATGAATCATCGATTGGGGAGTATGTTCATATCGGCACAGAGTAATCTCTACTCTCTTATAGATGGTGCCCAAGCTATATTCATTGGAAGATGAGATATTACGCTTAGTAACCTTTCCCCTATATACGAATCGGTATATTCGTTATATTCGCTAGAAGAAATAAACGGAAAAGACCTCCCTTTATGGTGGATGGCAAAAGCATTCAAGGGAAAAAATAAAAGACAACCTGTACCACCACTCAAAACCAGCAACGTCAGTGCATGTACACACAAAGAAAAGGCAGACACATTCGCAAATTCTACTGGCAAATACAGGCACCTCCACAACAACAAACAGCCTAGCTACAATAGAAACAGAATAAGAGGACGTTACACTCGCCACAGAAGAAGAAATTAGAAATATAATAAAATAAATAAACATCAGAAAAGCCCCAGGATAGGACAAGATAACAAATACAGCTCTAAAATCCCTGCCTATTGCAGGGATAAAAATCATAACCGAAATCACCAACAGCATAAAAATTCGTCATTCTCCCAGACGCATGGAAGACAGCTCAAATTATTATGCTACCAATACCGGACAAACCTAATAACGAGCCGACATCGTCCAGACCCATCAGTCTACTCTACTTACAGAGAAGGTCATAAACAGCAGACTACTCGAAGAAATCGAAGAAAGATACATACTACCTAAACAACAATTTGGATTCACATCATCACATTCAACCACACAACAATTAATAGAAATAACAGAACACATCAACAGCAACATGAACGTATCCATCCCAACAACTACAATATTCCTATTCGAGAAAGCCTTTGATAAAGTATGGTACATCGGCCTCACCCACAAAATGAGGAAACTTGGCACCTCGAAAAACATGACCAAACTAATAAACAGCTACCTCACTGAAAGAATCTATTATGTATATAAAGAATTCTATCTCTTACAATCAGTATGGACCGCATAATGGCTGATAGGAAACGAATTTTACAAGAAATATACATCTATACCATTGGCTTAAAGAATTACGACATTATAATCTATTGTTAGTTATTATTAGCGGATTAGTTGAACACTACAATAAGATAACCCTACAATAAGTTTACCCAAGCAAGATTCTTATTTTGAACACAATAATCATCCTATACAGGAATCGACAATAGAGTTGCACGCAATCGGAAAATTGCCTGGTCAAAACACATAGATACATCTTCGTCAATACTATATTCGCATAAATATACAATTTTATATAATATGCATGTACATATAGTGGGGAATATTTATATATTATTCGATAGATCATGTATACGTACATACAAATATTTTTAGTGGAAGGTCAGTCTATATTTTCCGACCATCGTTTTGCTGTCGCTTTCAGTATTACTTTTGCACTGTGATAACGATTCAAACCAAGTGCGCACAGGTAGTTTGAACGAATCAAGCGGTCAACACAATGTTTTCTATAATCATATTGATTACTGTCTACTTTTCACAATCCTGCATCACGCGTGAGTTCCTTTCTATTATTATTTTATTTAATCTATAAGATTTTTAAAACTTCTAAAATAATTGATGGTTTTTCTACTTGTATTTGTATTTGTTTAATGCCATATGTACTTTATTTTTGTAATATTTGTACAAACAAAATCCATAAATTAAAAAAATACCTTGATAACAATAATCAAAAATAACAATATATTTATGTATAATCAAATAAATAGAATTAATTAAGTAATTTTATTGAAGAAACAGTTAGTACAAAACAAATTAGTACAAATTTTGTTTCTTCCTTCAAAGGATTAATCTACAATTTTCATTAATAATCTATTTATTTTGAAATAACAGATACATACACTGAATAATGATGTTGTTTAGATAATAGGGTGACCACGTTAATAGTTTTTCCCTGTTCTCGATAACTAGGTACACGACTTTTACGCAATTTGACGATTTAAAACTGAAAACTTACCTTTACCAGGTCTAGTTTACGTCACGAGTTTGCACACAACATGCAAACTTACCTTAATAAAAAGCAATTTAGAAAATTGTATCATCAAAATACGTACCGACTGGTTTATAGTCGCACGAACGGGAAGCGCTGAAGGTTGAAAGTCCACTTGTAGGTAGTTATTTTTTCTAATGCAAATTCGTAATTCTCATACAAAAATTAATAAAAAAAACATTTAAGAAAGGGAGAAACATGTTTATAATGTTTCATAGAGCAGTATTTCTATGCATATGAATCCCAATCCCGAAAGACGAATGCTGTCAGTATGAAAATGGTAAAAAAAAATTATTTTTGATTAATTTGACCCTTATTTGGTAGGTGTATGTCGTGTGTCTTATGTATATTTTGGTCATTATCTAATTATCAAACCTGATTCGAAAAATATGCAAAGAACCTGGATTTTTGTCCAGTCTTTAATGTTCTACATGGTACCAAATGTATACTTTTTATATACTAACTTCTAGTAACTAGAAGAAAAGAGTGAGAGGATTATCGTGTAGACAGCAAATACCCATCCGAGTTTTGTAACTATACTCTATACTATCTTATTTTAAACACTAGATCCTCTCCTATTTTTTGCTACTAAATTGAAACTGAATCTGCGATTTTCCAGGTTGATTAATATAAGATAAGTGTTCAAAAAAGGAAAATAAACTTTAATCCAAATGTATTGTAGTAACCACAGCGGTGTGTATTGGTTCCAGAGACTTTTAGCATTTTTTACGAGAATATCCAGTTTATTAAAAAGAAATTAGAACATCTCCAAGTTCTTTCCGATAAAAATTGTTTTATTATATTATATAATTTATTGTTTTATAATTTATTGTTTTATTGTTTATAATTGTTGATATAGTATGCTTAGTGGAACACTGGTTAAAATTAAATGAGTTAAATTGCAGAGTGTTATTGTAGATCTGTTTACAAAAATGGAGGTGTTATTATTTTGTATAATTAGTCTAGATTTCTAGAGGTTAGTGGATCTGAATTCATACTAATAGATAATGTAATTGTTAGAGTAGTGTTTATTTATAGATCTCCAATTTTCTCTTACTTAGATGATTTCTTAGTAAATTTTATTTGTTTATTGGATTACCTTTATAAGAATAACAGCCGTCTTATTATTTCTGGTGACATCAACATCGATCTTTTATCTAATTCTAATGCAAAGCTATACTTTTCAAACATGTCAGCTTATAATATGATACTTTTAAATACCGGTCAGTCCAGAGTTACTGAGGCAAGCGGTACGTGTATTGGCTTTGTTTGTTCGAACATTTTACACGATATTAGTTGTGAAACGGATTGTAATGGTCCTTCTGACCATTCTGGCCAGATTATACTTTTTTGCAGTGGTACTACTTCGATCAGGACACCTGAATCTAGACTCACAAGAGTCTTCAGTGCGTCTGGTTATCCGGAGTTAAATCATCTTTTATCATTGGAAACCTGGGGTGATGTTTACAATACTTATGCAGTTGATGATGCTTTCATCAACATATTAAATTATTATATTAATAGAGTTTTTCCTCTTAAAAGGATTCGTAACATGGTGAAAAAACCTTGGATTACTGGGGGTATTGTAAATTCTTCTGCTAAATTAAAGTACTTGGGTCATCTAGCTATAAACAGTAAATCAGAAGCTGCTTTAAGAGTCACAATTATATTAAAGGAATTAATGTTGATTGGGTTAGGATCGATTCACCGACTGACATAGCTCAAGCATTTAATAATCATTTCATACACAGTGTTAATGATCTAGCGTCACCTCTTGAGATTATTGTTTATGATAATTGTAATATTGAAGTTAATGAACGTGCCATGTGTCTTAATTATATGTCGGAAGTGGAAGTAGCCTATATTATAATGCAGTTAAAATCGTCCAACTGTTCTGGATGAGATCCAATCAATATCAATATTAAACACACTGTTCGGATTACTCCTCCCGCACAAGTATTCATTAATTCGGGACGACACGTGCTTCGGGAATACGTGGATTCCCATTATCAAGTCGAATAGCCGACATGCGGCCCATTCTTGTTACTCTATTTACTCTTCTCAAATATTTCATTTCTGCTGCTATAATCTTGCTTTTTCTTGTTTCGTCAATATCCAAGATTCGCATCCGTATGTAAGTACTGGCCTATACATATATAGCCTTGTAGGCATTCATCTTTGTTCCCCTTGACACTTCTTTCTTGTTTAAGAGAGCCTTATTCAATGTATAGTACACGTTATTTGCTTTTTCAATTCTGTTGCCAATGTCTATTTCGTGTTTTCCCATTTCTTCAAGCGTTACACCTAGGTATTAATAATAATAATAATAATAATAATAATAATATTTTATTTGCCCAACAGAAACCCATTAACAGGACAATAATACAAATAAAAATACAAATAGTACATTACAGTGTAAAAA